>PVJN01005752.1:0-82358 GCA_004026805.1 Lasiurus borealis
TAAGTAAAGTGAAATAAACTGTCCTAATTTTTAATTTTATTTTTGACAAGCAGGCTAAATCCTCAAGATTCAACACTACATTTCTAATAAATATATCAAAAGAAAAGGAAAGTGAAATAATGGTAAAGAGAGAGGAAAGGGAGAAAACAAATGAAGATTTAATAGCTTCCTTCACTAAGCAACTTTTCTTTTGGAGTAACTTATAGTGATGCTCAGAAAATGTGTGTTGGGAAAAGTTTAGTGTTGTTTTTTAAAAAAATAACTACAAAATTATATATCACATAATTTTGGTACTATTATTCTTATTGTGACTTTCAGATAAAACAACACATTGTAGTTGTAAATATGCTTCACTTGAAGAAATCAAACAACTAATAAAGGGTAGTATGCTAATTACACCTAGTCAATCTGACATCTTTCAGTTGTGTAGTCCTCCTTCCAGACAAAGCCATGGTGGTGGTGGCCAAGGCAGAGGCAGTTAGGGGCAACTAGGCCAGCAGAGGAGAGCAATTAGGGGTGATCAAGCCACCAGGGGAGGGCAGTTAGGGGCAATTAGGCATGCAGGCAGAGGTGGTTAGGGGCAATCAGGCCAGCAGGCAGATTGCTTAGGGGTGATCAAGCAGGCAAGCAGGTGAGTGGTTAGGAGCCAGTGGTCACGGATTGCGAAAGTGACATCCCCAAGGGGTCCCGGATTGGAGATAGTGAAGGCCTGTGCACCAGGTCTCTAGTCCATAATAAAAGGATTCCATTTTCTGAGGTTGTTATCCTACATCTCACAAAAAAGGACAGAATCCTTATTTAGTCTTTTCAGATTTCTTGGTAGGAGATTTAGAATTTTCTATGAGCAAGCAAATATTTTCTTTTGAACATCTTGCTGGTAAGTCTTCCTTTAGGAAACATGATTAGGCCTGAATTTGAACAAAAAGATTCATCAAACCGATCTCAGTGTGTTCTTCACTTGAAACTCTGAAACTTTATGTAACATTGATGTGCTGAAGCCTTTTCTTCTTCTTTATAAAAGCCACAGAGATTTAATGTAACTTTCCTGGATTCTTTCAGTTTGCTCTTATAACAAAAGGTAGCTGTCTAATAGAAAAGAAAACAACATCTGAATTTTATTCTAGTGATTCAACTCATATCCGCTCACTTATGGGCCTTTCACAAACATTCAAGGAGAAATTAATTGATTAGTCATTAATATCTAAATGCCTAAAAAGACAGGCTAAATAAATTTTGAACCTTAATTAAATAAGTAACTTAATGTGTGAAAGTAAAATTTTTATCTTGGCTAATTAATTTTAATTTAATTTAACTCTTGTTAGTGATAAAATATGGATAATATTAGTTTGACAGAATATGGTTAGGTTGCTTTTAAAGTATGTCTTTTCAGGATATGGCATAGCATATGAACAAAAATTACACACTTTGAATACACTACACATGTATTACATAACTTTATTTGTTTCTTCAGAAAGAAATTTATACTTTTTCTGGACTCATCCCCCAATTTTGGCTGCCTTTGCTTCAGTAAATTTTAGTGAGCCTTGGGAGCCAATCTGCTATTTGGTCACAGTTTTCTCTATAATAGGACCATGAGCTTTCTCCTCAATAAATTTTATTTTCTTTGTATGTTCCTCTGTAAATTTAGGATGATTATATATTTTACTATGATGGTGCTTGTTGGAGGAAGTCATTGAGAGAACGTATAATTGAACAGTGACCCAGGCAATCAGAGACTCCTCACCCCGACCCTTGTCCTTAGAATGTATGATCTGCCCACCATTTGCACAGCTAGATACTGTTTTTGAGATCACTATATAAACTTAAGAGACCTCTATATAAACTTAAGATTCTGTGGCCACCCTAAACTTCTGTGGCCACTTTAGAAGTAAATTTCCTTGCTTTTTAAAACTGTCATTTATTGCTGTGCAGAAGCTCTGCATTTTGATGTAGTCCCATTTGTTTATTTTTCTCCTTAGTTCCCTTTGCTCTAGGAGATGTATCCATAAACATATTGCTGCATAAGATGTCTGAGAGTTTACTGCCAATGTTTTCTTCTAAGATTTCTATGATTTCATGTCTTACATTTAAGCCTTTTATCTATCTTTAATTTATTCTTGTGTATGGTGTAAATTGATGGTCTAATTTCATTTCTTTTGCATGTGTCTGTCCAGTTTATCAAAATAAAAAGCTTTTACACAGAAAAAGAAACCAAATTGAAAAGGAAACCCACTAAATGGGAGAACATATTTGCCAATAGTATATTTGATAAGAGGTTAATGTAAAAAATATATAAAGTATTCATTCAACTCAACAACAAAAAAGACAAATAATTCAATTAAGAAATTGGCAGAAGACCTGAATGGACATTTCTCCAAAGAGGTCATATAAATGGTAAAGAGATGCATGGCCATATCAAAAAGTCAACAAATAACAAGTGCTGGCAAGGATGTGGAGAAAAGGGAACACTAGTTCACTGCTGGTGGAATGAACTACTAAGGAAAACAGAATGAAGTTTCCTCAAAAAATTAAAAATGGAACTTCCCTTTGAGCCAGTGTTCCCACTTCTGGGAACATAGCCTAAAATCCCAAAACTCCAATCAGAAAGAATATATGGTACCCTATATTCATAGCAGCATTATTTATAATAGCTAAGATTCTAAGATTTGGAAACAGCCCAAGTGCCTATTAGTAGATGAATAGATAAAAAAGCTGTGAGATTTTTGGTTGGTTTGGCTCAGTGGATAGAGCATTGGCCTGCAGACCAAAGGGTCCTGGGTTTGATTCTGGTCAAGGGCATGTACCTTGTTTGCAAGGCTTCTTCCCAGCCTGGGCCCTGGTCAGGGCTTGTGCAGGAGGTAAACAATTGATATGTTTTTCTTACTTTAATATTTCTCTCTGTCTTTCCCTCTCTTTTCCACTCTCTCTAAAAAAATCAATGGAAAAAAGTTCTTTGGGTGAAAATTAAAAAAATAATAATAAAAACTGTGGGACATTTACATTATGGAATACTATGCAGCTGTATAAAACAAAAACAAAAACAAAAAATCAGGGATCTCTTACTCTTTGGAACAGCATGGATGACCTGGAAAATTTTATGCTAAGTGAAGTAAGCCAAACTGAGAAAGACAAGTATCACATGATCTCATTTATTTGTGGAATCTAATGGACAAAATGAATTGACCAACAAAATAAGATCCAAAGCAGGGAGATATGGAATAGATTGACATACGTCAATGTGGAGTTGGGGGTCATGAAAAGATAAACCAAAGAACTTATATATTTATTAGAGGCCCGGTGCATGACATTTGTGTTCAGGGAGTGGGTGTCCCTAGCCTGGCCTGCAATGATACCAGTGTCCCGCACCCTGGCCAGCCTGTCTAGAGGCCTGCCCGCCCTCCCTCCATGGGCTGGGGCATGTGGGATGCTAAGGCTCATTGCTGGGGCAATGTCGCTTCAGCGTCTCACACACTCTGCCCGGCCTCTCTCTCTCCCTCTTTGGGCTAGGGTGTGCGGGACACTGGGTCTCTTGGCCAGGGCAACACTGCTCCAGCATCCCATGCACCCATCCAGCCTCTGGCCAGAGGCCTGCCTGCCCGCTCACCCTCCCTCCATGGGCTGGGGCATGTGGGATGCTGGAGCTCATGGCCTGGACAACACTGCCCCAGTGTTCTGTTTGCCCCAGGTTGACACTGCCAGCGTCCATTGCCCCAGCCATTATGGAAGCCGCCATCTTTGTTACGGAGTGATGGTTAATTTACATATTATCCTTTCATTAGATAGGCTATACATAGCCCATGGACATGGGCAAGAGGGTAGTGAAGACCTGGGGGGTAGGAAAAGAGTGGGAGAAGTGGGAAAAGTGGGGGGAACAGGAGATATCTGTAACACTACCCACAATAAAAAATGCATTAAAAAAAGAAAACAAACACCCCCCAAAAAAAAACAAAAACAAAAACCTGCTATCTACCAATTTAGCGTAGTCGGCCTCTTTCTTTTCTTGCCTTCTTTGGATGGGGGTCAATTTCAGATATCATCCAGTAATCTTCTGAGTTTGTGAACCAACAGTGTTTTCCCACTTAAATAGATTATAAAACTAATTATTCCTGAAGAATCCGAGACTAACATTTTTTTTAAGTTCTGGCTAAAATTAATATCAACTCGTGAGTTAAAATATTATACGGTTTTAAAAGGTGCTCATTTAGAACAATCATAAATAATAAGACAGGATGAAAGATAATAAAAGGTTTTGTAGAGACATTAAGAAGATATAGCTCAACTGTAACTTATTTTCTTTTTTTATTAACATCCCAGTAAAGGTACCCTCTGTAAAAAGAATTTTAGAATCATTATATTTTGTGTATGTAAAGTTAATTTTGTCAGAGAATTACTTTGTTATAAGCACAATAAGAATTCCTTATTCTGTGAACAATTCATAAAAGCTACTGACAATTCTGTTATATTATTTTAGGTGTAGCTCTCATTTTTTTAAAATTTTATTTCTTAATACATTTTATTTTTAGGGTATACTTAATTTACAGAAGAAAGTATGAAGTTAGTAAAGAGTTACTTTATATTACACACCCAGTTTTCCTGATTATTAACATCTTTTATATAGCACTTTGTACTTAAAAATAAAAGGCAACAGTGAGATCCAAAAGAATAGATATTCTGGAAGCACTAATTCAAACAGAAACACTGTATTCTGATTAGGAGACAAAGCGAAGGGATATTGTTGAGGAAATGAAGGGGAACAATTACATCAATGAAGGAGGAAATCTTATTAGTCAAAGGGAACAATCACAGTTATAGAAGGAAGTCATTTCTATAAGGCAGATAAGCTAATAGTAATATTAATTCTAAAGTATGTATTTAATTTTCAGTTCATTAGTCATAATATCTGCTTCCTTGTTATCTCTGCAAAAGTTGTTTTAGGCCTAGCCCAAAAGTTATTTTGCTCAGTTTTAATATTCTTAAGGTTTGAGGAGTAAAACCTGCAAGTTAGTTCCTCTGGGTTAGCAGCTCCAACTCTATTTTAAAGTAACTCCATTTTATTTAATATTAATACATTATAATTAATTAAGTGAATGTCATATTCAGATTTCCTTGCCTTTTAACAAATGTTCTCTTGCTGTTCCAGTGTCCCATCCAAGGTACCACATTGCATTCATTTGTCATGGCTCCTTAGCCTCTTTTAATTTTTTTTTTAATTTATTGGGGTGATATTGGTTAATAAAATTATATGTTTCAAGTGTTCCATTCTTTAATTCATCATGTATATATTGTGTTCACCATTTATTCTCCCCTTTATCCTCTTCTACCTCCCCCTAGACCTCTTCCCCTCTGATAATCACCATACTGTTTTCTATATCTATGAAATACATATTTTTGGTTTCATCTCTTCATCTTTTTCACCCAGTCCACTAATCCCCTCCCCTCTGATAGCTATCAGTCTGTTCTCTGTATCTAAGTGTCTGTTTCCATTTTGTTTGTTACTTTATTTTGTTCATTAGATTCCATATATAAGTAAAATCATATGGCATTAGTCTTTCTCTGACTTGTTTCACTTAGCATATTGTTCTTCATATCCATCCTTGCTGTCACAAAGAATCAGATTTCCTTCTTTTTTTTACAGCCAAATAGTATTTCACTGTGTAAATGCACCACAGCTTTTTTATCCACTCATCTGCTGAGCCTCTTTTTGACTGTTACAGTTTCTTATACTTCTTATAATCTTTTCTTCCTTTTTAAAAAATAAGCCTGATTATTTGGATGAGTAGTGGTTGAATATTATGTAGCATGTCCTACAATTTGAGTTTATCTGATGTTTTACTCATGATCATACTGGGATTTATGTGACTTGGGGAGGAAGACCACAGAGTTCATTATCTCCATGATAAGTTTCATTATCATCACATTATATCCAGGGAACATATCATCCACATGACTTATCACTGTTTATATTAACCTTGATAACTTGATGAAAATAGGGTTTGCCAAGTTTCTCTACTCTAAGGTTACTCCCCATTCCCTCTCCTATGTTATGCTCTTAGGGAAGAAGTCAGTGTGAAACACACTTAAGGAGGTGGAATTTATGCTCTTCATTCTTGAAGTAGAATATGTACATAAATTATTTGGAATTCTTCTGCAGTATAGATTTGTCTCTTCTTCATTTATCTATTGATTAAATGATTTTTTTCTATTAGTAAAGATTCTTGCATATTGTTTTATAATTTTGGTTACAATTGATAAGTACTTTATTCCATTAATTAGTTAAGATGTTTTCCTTTTATTTCTGATATTGATTATTGTGCCTTTCTCATTTTTTATTTTCAGAATTATTTGTGCTAGACATTTAACAATTTTATTTATCTTTTTAAGAATCACCATTTGATATTGCTAATTTTTTATATTGAATCCTTGTTTTTTATTTTATTATAATTGATTTCTGCTCTACTTGTATTATTTCTTATGCTTGTTTAAGGCTTATGTTGCTTGATTTTCTCTAATGTCCTAAGGTAGAAATTTAGAACATGAGTTTAAATATTCCTTTTAATATATGCATTTAATATTCTAAATGCTGCTCTAAGCACTGTTTACATTGTAGTTCACAAATTTTGGTAAGTTGCATTTTCATTTAGTTTTTTAAAGTTTTCCAAATGATCTTGAGGCTTTTTCTTTGACCCAGGTGTTTTTAGTAGTGTATTTTTAATATCAGATATTTGGAAATTTCCAGTTATCTTGTGTTGTTGATCTAGTTTAATTCTCTGTGGTTTAAGAACATACTTTGTATAATTTCTATTCTTTTTAAAATATGGTACTTTTATCATAGCTAAGGATGTCTTCTGTCTTTGTGATTGTTCCACATGAGCTTGGAAAAGAATGGCCCTTGCTGGTTTGGCTCAGTAAATAGAATGTTGGCCTGTGCACTGAAGGCTCCCCAATTCGAATTTGATCAAGGGCACATGCTTGGGTTGTGGGATTGATACCCGGTAGGGGGTGTGCAGGAGGCAGCTAATAAATGATTATCTCTCATCATTCATATTTCTCTCTCTCTCTCCTTTCCCTTAAATAAAAAATACATATTTTAAAAAGAAGGTGCTTTACCACTATTGGAGGGAGTATTCGATAAATATCTATTAGAATTTATAGATTTGCTACTGACCTAGTGCAAAAAATCCATGCATGGGTGGGGGATGTCCCTCAGCACAGCCTGCACCTTCTCCAATCTAGGACCCCTTTCACAATCCAGGATTGCTTGCTCTCAACTGCTCACCTGCCTGCTTTCCTGATCGACCCTAATGGCTTCTACCTGCCAGTCTGATCACCCCCTAACCACTTCCCTGCTAGCCTGATTGATGCCTAATTGCTCCACTGCCAGCCTGATTGCCCCTAACTGCCCTCTCTTGCAGGCCTGGTCACTCCTAACTGCCCTCCGCTGCAGGCCTGGTACCCCACAACTGCTCTCCCCTGCAGGCTTGTGTTCCTTCCAACTGCCTTTCCCTGCAGGCCCAGTCACACTTAACTGCCCTCCCCTACAAGCTTAATTGCCCCAACTGCCCTCCCTGTCAGGCCTGGTCCCTCCCAACTGCCCTCCCCTTCTGGCCCTCTTGTGGTAGCCATCTTTTGTCCACATGAGATCAGTCAGTCATCTTTGACCACATGGGGGCAGCCATCTTATGTGTTGTCATTTTGTATATTATTCTTTTATTATATAGGATTAGATAGGATAGAGGGCTGGTGCATGGGTGGGGGCCAGCTGGTTTTCCCTGAAGGATGTCCCATATCAGAATGGGGGTTCCCTTGGGGCATGAGGAGGCCTGGGAAAGGAGCCTGTGGTGGTTCGCAGGCTGGCCACACATCCCCAGTGACCCAAGTGGAGGCCCTAGTATCTGAGATTTATTTATCTTCTATAATGGAAACTTTGTACCCTTGAGTGGAGTCTGGGCCTGCAAGGGAAGGTAGAAAGTTTGGCTTCTTCCATTGCCAGGGAAACCATTATGGTTGGATTAATTTGCATACTCACTCCTGATTGGGTGGTGGGCATGTCTTATGGGTGTAGCAGAAGTATGGTCAATTTGCATATGACTTTTTTATTAGATAGGATAGCAATTCATTCTCATAGCCCTCCTTGCTGGCCTGTTATTTGCAGTTGAAATCAAATTAAATTCCTTCATCCTTCAAGTTTTGATGTGTCTCTAATCTCTTCTCTTCCTCAAGGAATGTGGCATTATTTATTGAATATTTAATAAAGAGAAATCCTAAAGGACCCAAGTGAAATTTTGGTCTGAGGGGATTAAATCTTTAGAGCCAGTATCCAGTCATACTCTACAATCCCTCCTCCAATGCACAATCCTTTCTGGCATATAGCTGCTGAAAATTAGAATATAGTTTTGTACTATTTTATGTATTTTTTATTATAGAATAAAGTTTTATCCTATCTAATAAAAGAGTAATATGCAAATTGACTGTTACTTCAACACACAAGATGGCTCACCCATGTGGTCAAAGATGGCTGCCCCAATGTGGACCCAAGATGGCCACCACAAGATGGCCTGCAAGGGAGGGTAGTTGGGGGAGATCAAGCCTGCAAAGGAGGGCAGTTAGAGGTAATCAGGCCAGCGGAGGAGGAAAGTTGGGGGTGATGGCCTGCAGGGAAGGGCAGCTGAGGGGAAACCAGATCTGTAAGGGGGGGCAGTTTGAGGGGACAAGTCCTGCAGGAGAGGACAATTGGGAGGTGACGAGGCCTACAGGGGAGGGCAGTTGGGGGGAGGACCAGACCAGCAGGGGAGAGCAGTTAGGAGTTAGGAGGCATGCAGGAGAGGACACTTAGGGGTGATCAGGTCAGCAGGGGAGGGCAGTGGGGGGATCAGAACAGCAGGGGAGGGCAATTAGGGGTGATCAGGCTGGCAGGGAAGAGTTGTTAGGGGCAATCAGGTTAGCAGGGGAGCAGTTAGGCATCAATCAGGATGGCAGGAGAGTGGTTAGGGGGTGATCAAGCTGGCAAGCAGAAATGGTTAGGGGCAATCAGGAAGGCAGGCAGGTGAGCAGTTGGGGGCCAGCAGTCCTGGATTGTGAGAGGGATGTCCACCTACCCATTTAGGCTTGGTCCTTGGGCCTAAACAGGCAGTCGGACATCTCTTGAGGGGTCTTATATTGGAGAGGATGTAGACTGGTTTGAGGGACATATACCTCCTGCGCACGAATTTTGTGCACTGGGCCTCTAGTAGTAAATACTTTTCTAAAGGAGATTTCACATTCTTCTCATTGAAGAGACTTTGAATTTATTAACTAAAGCAGGTCTTTGGATTGGGTAAGAAATATACCTTTCTGTTGTGGTGACAAGTTGAGTAACTATCTTAATAAAATCAGTTCAGGACAAAGAATCTTGAAGTGCTAGAGATAAACTTGGTCTCATAGCATCGTTTATGTTGCCAGACCCAAACCCTTCTGAAATTTTCTGTTATTTAAGCCAATAAATTGCTTTTTATTTTTTTATATTATTTTAATCTGAGTTGCTTTCTCTTCCATCTGAAACAACCATTATACTGTTCTCAAACTGTAATTCACATATGCAGATATTCCAAATCCTATGCATTAAATAGTTTCTCACATGGACAATTAAGTAGGTCCGTACTCCAGGGTATATAGCAGCTGGATTGTACTAGTATATACTTACATGATGCTTAAATGGTCTTCCAAACAACACTGGTCAAATTGTTTATATATGAGAAAAATGGTAGGGGAGAGTTTCTGACTCCTTTTCCCTAAAAACTTCCCTCTTTACCCAGCCCTTTAGGCCTAATAAAGCTTAGTTTATGGATATTGTTAAAATCTTTATTGACTATTTCACTGAAAATACCTTAGTGGTGGAAATTTTAGTTAGAGAGGAACAACTAGAACAGGCCTAAAGCAGAAAGCTGTTTCATCAGTTAGGTTCTCAGTATGGCAGAAATTACCACAGAAAGAGTAAATTGGATGAGAAACATTAATGAGGAAAATAAAAGAAAATCTCCTTCCATGTGACTTCCATGTTATACAGGAAATCTTCCTTGTACAGTTATAATAGGAAACAAAGGAAAGAATCTGATTACTTTCTTTTGTCATAGCTTCTCATGTGACCTGCAAAGGACTGAATATCTTGAAATAACAAACTTGGGTATAAGATTTTGTTTGAAAAATGTTTTATAAATAATTGAAATATAAGTTCACTGAATCTTTTAGTATAGTCAAATTATCCTATGAATGGCAATTCTGCTCCAGTGTGTTATGATAAAAACTTGAGCCATTAAAGTTCATGACACTTTAGTCTGGATGCATGGAAAGAGTTACATAATTATTATCCACATAATGAAGATTTTACCATGATTTTTATGATATGGGATAAAATTTATTATTTTATTTTATTCTCTAATATATAAGATGACTACATCATTTTATCATTTAAAGATATGGTTTTTACATTTTGCTTTAAGATAACCTTTAAGGAAACCCACATATACTTTTCTGACATTTATTTAAAAAATTTAGGATTTATCCTCTAATTTTTTCAACTTGAAACAAAGACTTATTCTTCATTGAAAAGCCTTTCTTCCTTGATAGAAATGTAATTTTAGTTTATCTACTTTGACATTTGAATTTGTATGCATTCATTAAACATTCATAATGTATAAATAATGCGGTCTGTATTTTAACAAAGGAAGCTTTCATGGATGAATAACTTTTTCACTTGACATGATGACAGCTATTGAGAATTGGGAATTTCTGTATTAAAAAATATTATCTGAAAATATCATTACCAAAGGAGAGAATCAAATAGAGTTTTTTAAAAGTAATTTTTGAATGTTATGAAATTCAACATTTTCAAGTATATGAAATATATAACATATATTTCAACTTCTCTGAGAAAGTGGTATTATAAAAAAGTACTGTGTCCTTGACTACAATATTCTGTTTTCTACAAATTTATGTTGGCTGTACTTTCCTTTACTTCTAGACCAACTTCTTTTATGTTCTGGAGACACCCCTGTCCTTCTGTCATCTTAGCCACATACTCTTGAACTTCTGTTTGTACAATAATCCACAATACAGTTCTCCTGACCTTACATTCTGCAGTTGTGTTCAGCATGGTTGGTTAATCTACTTGTTTTCTTGAGCAGTGACCATCACAAACATTTCCCCCTGGATCTAAGCATGTTGTGCAAAAATCTTTATTCATTTGTCATGTAACAGCATATGAATTATTTGAATCACAATAAGCATTTGAGATAATACTAACTGGAGTACTTGTTAGCTTAGCCTTTGTTTTATTGTTCTTTGAAACTAAAATATAGCACATAATAGGCACACAGTACATACTTATTGAACGAATAAGAATAATTCTTTGTGCAGACAAAGAGAAAAATCAGTAAAATCAACCATAGAAAGTACAGAAGTACTGTACATAGAAAAGAGAAGGAGACTTTTTCTTTCATCTTCACACTGAGAAGTGGATATTCTGGAGGTAAACCTCATGACTGTGAAACCTCCCTTGAAACTAGTTCCAGGAGATTTTCATCCTCACTCTAGTCTACATTTTGTTTTTGGCAATTTATCAAAATTACTATAAAGTTTTTCTAACAGTTAATATCTCCAGTGGTTTCTGATCCAGAGTAAAAAAAATAAAATCTGTGTTTCCATGATTTCACCTATGTCTTCAGATTGTGGGATTTAAAGTGCAACACCGATTTTTCTCAGAGTAAAGAAATGTTAATTTTCAGTTTGTTCAGCTTTTTGCCATGATAATGGAATGATAGCTTCTGAGCTCTTTACAAAATTGAGTTGAAACTAGAAGTCTGGAAAGCTGAATTTTGACTTTTATGTTAAAGAACCATGACTAATAATGTTGGAATTTGCAACATTATAGAAATATAAAAAAATATAGGAAATTATAGGATGATCATTAAAAAAATGCAGGGTTACCACAAATATCAGAAATGTTGCTCATCTAGACCACACAATCAGCACAAAGATAGTCAGAGATGATGTATGTGTTTAAGAACATTCGGCTTCACCAGTTCTCCCGAGGTATCGGTGGGCACTGAGATCAGAGTATTTTAAGTTTGTCATTTAATATTCTTTAGATGGTGTTTAAAAGGGCAAAGACAATGTTTTCACAAGAGACTCCTCTTTTAAAACTTCCAATGCTAAACAGATACCTACTGCCCTGTTCCTTTGATTGACATATTCTTTCCTAAGTTAAATTTAGATAGTCAATCTCTTGGTAGACAAATCCTAGGACCTGTTTTTTTGAGGAGAACATTGCCTTTTCTCTAATCTGGTTTATTATGTGAGCTATATATTTTAATAGTAAGTACAAAATCTTATTACTTTATTGCTTTTACTCAATACCAGAGGCCCAGTGCACAAAATTCATGCACAGAGTGGGGGGGCCCTCAGCCTGGCCTGCACCCTCTCACAACCCTGGGACCAATCCCACCCTAAACTTACAGACATACATCTCTCTTTCAATCTAGGACTGCTGGCTCCTAACTGCTCACCTTGTCTGCCTCATTGCCCCAACCACTCACCTGCCTACCTATCACTCCTAACCATTCTGCCTGCCTTCTTGATCACCCCTAACTGCTCACCTGCCTGCCTGATTGCCCCTTACCACTCTGCCTACCTGCCTGATCACCCCTAACTGCTCACCTGCCTACCTGATGGCCCCTAACTCCCTCTGCCTCTGCCCCCACCACCATGGCCTCATCCAGAAGGATGTCCAAAATGACATCTAGCAGGTCATTCGGCTGTCTGGTCTAATTAGCATATTATGCATTTATTATTATAGATACATGTTATCCTAAATACTGAAAAGAGGCCAATTTTCTGGATATCTTTTTCCCTACCATAAATACTATTTTCTGTATTGGGACATCTATCTTTAGAAACTTCTGGGAGAATAGAGAAACTTAAGACATCAAACCTGTCCAATATTTGATTAAGAAAATATCTTGAAGTTCTTAATTTAATAATGTTTGAAAGTTGTCCTTAAAAGAAAATGAAGGTGTTATACAAGAAACATATATACATAACACATAGACACAGACAACAGTGTGGTGATAGCCAGATGGAAAGAGGGGTGAGGAAGATGTGTTGGTGGGAAAGAAGGGGAAAAGGGGATGGGAAGAGACTTTTGGAGGGTTATGGGTGTACAATGCAGTGTGCAGATGATGTTTCATTGAGTTGTACACTTGAAACCTCTATAGTTTTGTGAACCAATGTCAACCCAATAAATTTAATTTTAAAAATTCAAAAAAAAAGAAAGTTGTCTTAAATTTTAATTATTCATGTTCTCTTTACTGTTCCATTATAAGGGTAGATGTGACCTGAGATGAACAGTAAGTACTTGTTGATTGACTGAAGTACAAATGTTAGTTGCCATAAAATAAGGTTACCTAGTAAGAGGCAACAGAGTCACAACACTTCACCTTAAATGAAATATTTTTGCTAGTTTTGCTTATAAGATACATTAATTTTAATAGGAGTTACAGGGATGTTGTTGGCTTTTTCACAGTAGGTACAGTATTACTGAAATATGTAAATGTAAAAAGTCCACTTTAATAAGCTCTTTTTAAAGGTATGAATGTGCCCTTTTGATGGGCAAGAGAAAAATAAAAGATAATTAGGTTAACTATTAAGAAAGAACTCACAGTTCTATCTTGAGCTATAGTGAAACATTCTGCCTGAGTTAGCTTGATTTATCCAAGAAAATTGCATTTATAGTATTCTTAGAGAAAAAAGTATAGAACCTAATATCATGACCTTAAATAAGAATTCTAAACATAATGAGAGCCTAGTTTAATGTATGTGATTTGAGATGCATTTTAAGGGTACTTACTAACGTAATACATAACAAAATTTGTAATTGAAATATCTTTTTGAGCTCTTGAAAATAGACAGGGGATTTTGACTATTAATTCAGAATATTAAAATTAGAAGATATATTTGTGTGTTTTTTTTTATCTTCCTGGATTCTTGCTACACTGTACAATTTCTGCTTATAGATTAACTTCATGTATGGATCTGGAACCAATCAAAACTTTGGACAACGAAGTGTTGCACTAAATTTATGGTTAATCCCATTCTGTCTATGATAGCTGAGCTGCCTGTCATCAAGATCCCATTCTGACTATTTGTCTCTTCTGATTAAAAAGTCACCTTGTACTCGGGCGTCACAGTTCCACACATATTTTCCAGCTCTTCATGGCCAAGCTGCTATTATAAAACATCAAACCTCCTAGGGGTGGGATTCCTGCTCACATATTTTTGTCCCTTCTACTTGAAGTTCCTGAACTCCCATTCTTCTTGTCTCATCTTGTTAAGATAAAAGCCTGGTTTTAGGATCCATTTTGTATGTTTGCTTTCAGTACTCAGTTGGGAGTTGTAATTGAATTTGAATCCTACAACTTATAAGAGAGTCTTAATCACAAAATAAGAAAATTTCTTAAAATGAGAGATATTTCAGGAATTTGAGGTTTGAATTTATCTTTAAGATAAATAGTTCTTTTGAAAAACAAGGTGATACCTCCTGCAATAAAACAAATAAAGAAAAAACACACAATGTTTGTGGTCCTTTAATCTAAAATAAATTAAAATTAAATATCTTCAACTAAAAAGGATGTTTAAAGCTGAAGTCCAATAAGTCAAGCTACATTGTATGTTTATAGAGATATTAGATAGTTATTATTTTAATAGTTTCACCTTTAAAGATTGTTTTTTTAAAATATATATATTTATTTATTTAAATATATTTTATTGATTTTTTTTTTACAGAGAAGAAAGGAGAGAGATAGCTAGAAACATTGAAGAGAGAGAAACATCCATCAGCTGCCTCTTGTACACCCCCCTATTGAGGATGTGCCCACAACCCAGCTACATGCCCTTGACTGGAATTGAACCCGGGACCTTTCAGTCCTCAGGCTGATGTTCTATCCACTGAACCAAACCGATTTCGGCAAATATATTTATTTTAAAGCTATGGTTTTTAAGAGTCCTAGGACTTTATTACTTACTAGTGGCCCAGTGTACAAAATTCTTGCACAGGGGAAACTTTTCCTCAGCCCAGCCTGCACCCTCTCCAATCTGGGACCACTAGATCCTAACCACTCACTTACCTGCCTGCCTGATCACCCCTAACTGCCTCTGCTTGCCTGTCTGATCGCCCCTAATGTCTTCCCCTGCCAGCCTGATCACCCCTAATGGCCTTTGCCTTGGCCCCCACCAGTATGGCTTTGTCCAAAAGGAAGTCAGATATCTGAAAGATGGCCATTCAACCCGATATAATTAGCATATTATCCTTTTTAATAGTATAAATATATTATATATAATAAGACTGCTTAAATTGGGGGAAGAGGGAAGTATTTTTCATCAGGAGGAGATGCTCTTGGCAGACAAAAATACACAATTCCTATATATGGACTGATAGCCATCCATATGCACTATACTGCCAAAATGGTCATTAAAAAATTGAACTACTTTCTTGCACCTTACACTAAACAGCTGTTGCCCTTAAAACCCCTTCTCAGCCCCACCTTAGGTTCTGCCTTCACAGTTCACCCAGATTTGGTTCTGTTTGATCAGTTTCTGTGCCAGTCAGCATTAAAAGTTCCACTTCCTAGGCAGCCATTGGCTCCTCGCACTTCACTCTGAGTTGGTTCTGATTGGTAGGTTTCTATGCCTGTCAGCGTCTTTGGGCCTATCAACAGGCCTGATCAGAGAGGTGGAGCTGATCATCAGCCCCAGCAAAATCCCAGAGAAAGAGAGGTATGGCTGCTGGCCAAGTTCAGAGTGAAGAAGAGAGGCAAATGCTGATCAACAGCTGCCATGAAGGCTATGGATCAGACCATGCTTCTCTCTCCCCAGTACTCTCTCCAGGACTGACATGCAGCCCCCTTGGCAGTGAGATTGTGCATCACTGTTAGAATCGCTGATAGGCCTATTCCTAAGTATCTACACTAAAAAAAGAGAAACATGTAAATTGACTATACCTCCACTACGCCCACTAGCCAATCAGGAGTGAGTATGCAAATTAATCCAGCCACAATGGCTGCAGCCACAGAGCAAGCAGGAGGCTTAGGTTTCCCTGGTAATGGAGGAAGCCAAGCTTTCCTCCCGGCCCTGGCCTCCACTCAAGGCTACAAAGTTTCAATTATAGAAGATAAATAAATCCCAGATACCAAGACCTCCACTTGGGTTGCCAAGGGGCATAGCTGGCCTGCAAACTAGCACAGGCCTCTTACCCAGGCCTCTCCACACCCCAAGGGAACCCCTACCCTGTTCCAGAACACCCTTCAGGGCAAACCAGCTGGCCCCTACCAGTACACCAGGCCTCTATTTTATCTAATAAAAAAGTAATATGCAAATTGACTGTCACTCCAACACACAAGATGTTTGTCCCCATGTGGTCAAAGATGGCTGCCCCTATGTGGACACAAGATGGCCACCACAAGATGGCCAGCAGTGGAGGGAAGTTGGGAGGGACTAGGTCTGCAAGGGAGGGCAGTTGGGGGTGACTAAGCTTGCAGGGGAGGGCAGTTAGGGGTGACCAGGCCTACAGGGGAGGGCAGTTAGGGACAATCAGGCTGGCAGGGGAATGGTTAGGGGTGATCAGGCTGGCAGATAGAAGCATATAAGGGCAATTAAAAAAGCACGCAGATAAGCTATGGGAGCCAGCAGTCCTGGATTGTGAGAGGGATGTCTGACTGCCCAGTAGGGGATCAAGAATTGTTTGATTTGGGAAGATGTAGGCTTGGCTGAAGTACACAACTCCCTGTGCACAAATTTTGTGCACGGGGCCTCTAGTAATTTATAATTACTTATGATTAGCCAAATGAAGTTTGATATTTGTATTCTAACCAGTAAGTGATGTTTCAAAAAATGTTTTAAAATCCTAGTTATCTATTGAAGTTTAAGGAAATTCTTTGTTATTTGAGTTCATTTTCAAATTTGAAGAGCTAGTGTGACTTTGATTCTACACAAGAATATGCTGAAACACTAATTTCTCTGTGAAATCTTCTATGGACTCTCAGGCAAAAGTAATTTTACACTTTTGATGGTCCATGTCATTTTTTTGTGTGTACCTTTTTGTCCCCCCTTATATATATTTTTTGTACGGAGAGGGGAAGGAAGACAGAGAGAGAGAAAGAGAGATGTTGATCCTTTGCCTCCTGCACACCCCCTACTGCAGATAGATTGAGCCCATAACCCAGGCACGTATTCTATTCAGGAATAGAACCAGTGTCCCCTTGGCACACGGGATGATGATCAACCAACTGAGCCAATGGCCAGGGCTGTGTTTTTTTCCTCACTCACTTTTTGTGAGGGTACATAACACTGCTGTTTTGTAAATATCCAATATTTTTTTTTGGTGCTATAAATTCTTCTTGAGGACAAGGACTATATTTTCATTTTTTAGCTTTACTTAGCAAATAATCACATTTATGTTCTTGTTCTCTCCTAGCACTTAATGCGACAGAGAACACAAGTAGGTGTTCCATAAATGTTGGCAAAAAGATAGCAAAATAAAATATTTTCATTTTTTTTTCAACTCTTTGGAATAGCTTTTCTCAATATGTCCTTAGTAGTCAGAATAGAAAACTGACACAGTGATGTGTCTTTGTGTGGGGGGCTATTTTCTCTAACTAAAAAAAAAAACACCTTGAAAATATCATTTCTATATGTATCTGATATCTAAGTAAATGATGAGAAACTTGTTGATGTGATAAAAACTCTTAACTGAATCACAGAGAGCTAGTATACTAATTAATATTATGAGACACACTTATTAGTTCCTTTCAAGAGATCCCAAAGTAATGACAGGAGTTGCTGATGATGCTTAAAAACATTTTTTAAAAGGAATTAAAATGAATCCAATTATTAATTCAATGGCTTATGTCCCATTTGGATGAAGCACTGATGAACTTCTCAGAGCTCCAAATATACTGCTGACATTTTGGAAGAAATATACATATGCTGTCAGTGCAATAGTAACAACTATAAATGTTACAAAGTGGAAGAAAAGGGGAATATGAAGACAAAATAGAATGTTTATAAACAGTGAACATTACAAATCATGTAGGAATTAATGTAATTTAATATCAGAGTATTACTAATCAAAAATGTGCTTTACACAATCTTTAAGATTACATTATGAATGCTAGTGTATTGATTTCAATAGTGCCCACAGTATGGTTAAGGGAAGGAAAATTGAAAGAGAACACAAAAATTCAAAGAAACTTACCTCCAGTTACAAAGACACGGGATTCTTATTTTGGCAAAGTCAGTCAATTATATTATTAAGAAAGCCAAATAAGTAGTTAGCTACTGGATATTTTCTGGGCTTTTTAATATCTAGTTCAAAGTAACCTAAGATGATATTGAATTTCCCTGAATGTATAGTAGGCCACCTTCTTCTCTTAGATATTAGTGTCAGTGAAAAGCTGCCTTTTTTTATTTGTGTGATATAACATCTTTTTTGCAAGCAATCTTTTCCTCTTTGTCTCTCCAGGTTATTATAATTGTTCTTATTAAACACAAAATATGCAATGTGTTATGCTGCACTATATAAAGAACATTTAGCAGACAGGGTTCAGTACTCTAATTTCTATAAACTCTCCAGTTCTGGTACACAGTTCCTGAATGTATAATTTTGTTCTTTATTTATTTGGACATGCATGTAGAACTGCTGATTCAGTTACAGATTATGGGCAAGAATATAGACTTCTTGATAACACATAGCAAGATGAACCAGAGAGTCATGAGCATGAATGTCAGGGTAAGGTCTTGAACTTGGAGCTTAATTTTAATAAAATGGAATAATGTGTGTGTGTATTTCATATATATATATCAGTTTTAGCACCCACTGGTGATCAAAATATCTATTAGAAATTTAAGCCTGAAATGATTGAAAATACAATAGTGGCACTCTTTGAAGCACAGAAACAAGGGTGGGTCCATGAGGAAAAATTAAGTGTATAACAAGTGTAAGATGCAACGGTGCATATGCATATTCATTGTTTTTATTATCATATTTAAAGTTAAGAAGAGAATACCCTGTAGATAAAGGTTAGTGGTAATGTCATAAACATAAATTCTCAAATAGTTTATCTTATTATGCTTTACACAAGGAAATGTGGGATAATTAATTACTAACCCATCATCAGCTATCCAAAAAGATGATAAAAGATATATATATATTTTTTTTTTCCTTGCTAAAATCATTTTATTATTTTTTAATTTTTATTTTTATTGTGTTACATGTATACATATCTCCCCAACGACCCCCCCTCTCTCCCAGGCATACCCCAACCTCCCAGTGTCTATGTTCATTGGTTATGCTTATATGCATGCATACAAGTCCTTTGATTGATCTCTTATCTACCCCACCTCTCCTAAAACTTCCTGCTGTAATTTGACAGTCTGTATGATGCTTTACTGCCTCTGTATCTATCCTTTTGTTCATCAGTTTACAATGTTCTTTATTCTCCATAAATGAGTGAGATCATGTGATGCTTCTCCTTCATATACTGGCTTATTTCTCTAAGCATAAGGCTCGCCAGTTCTATCCTTCTTTTAAATGGCAGCATAGAATTCTTTTGTGTAGATGTACCACAGTTTTCTGATCCATTCATCTACTGACGGGCACCTAGGCTGTTTCCAAATTGTAGCTATTGTAAATTGTGCTGCTATGAACATAGGGGTGCATAAATCCTTTCTGATTGGTGTTTGTAATTTCTTAGGATAAATTCCTAAGAGTGGGATTACTGGATCAAATGGGAGATCCATTTTTACTTTTTTGAGAAAACTCCATACTGTTCTCCACAGTGGCTGCATGAGTCTCCATTCCCACCAACAATGCACAAGGGTTCCTTTTTCTCCGCATCCTCGGCAACACTTGTCGTTTGTTGATTTGTTGACAGGTGTAAGATGGTATCGCATTGTTGTTTTGATTTGCATCTCTCGGATAATTAGTGATTTTGAAGATGTTTTCATGTGTCTCTTGGCCTTCCTTCTGTCGTCTTTCAAAAAGGTTCTATTTAGGTCCATTGCCCATTTTTTTTACTGGATCATTTATCTTCCTTTTATTAAGTTGTATAAGTTGGCTGTAGATGTTGGAGATTAAACCTTTATCAGTGATAACATTTGCAAATATGTTCTCCCATACAGTGTCTTTCTTGTTGTTTTGTTGATGGTTTCTTTTGCTGTGCAAAAGCTTTTTATTTTGATGTAGTCCCATTCATTTATTTTTTCTTTAGCTTCCATTGCCTTTGGAGCAGTATCAGTGAAGAAGTTCTTTCAGCATATATCTGAGATTGTGCTGCCTGTGGATTCCTCTAGTATTTTTATGGTTTCCCTTCTAATGTTTAAGTATCCATTTTGAGTTTATTTTTGTATTTGGTCTAAGTTGGTGGTCCAGTTTCATTTTTTTTGCATGTATCTGTCCAATTTTCCCAACACTATTTATTGAAGAGGCTATCTTGGCTCCATTGAATGTTCATGCCTCCTTTGTCAAATATTAGTTGAGCATAGTGGTTTGAGTGGATATCTGGGTTCTCTATTCTATTCCATTGGTCTATATGTCTGTTCTTGTGCCAGTTCCAGGCTTTTTTGAGAACAGTTGCTTTGTAATATAGATTGAAATCTGGTATTGAGATCCCACCTACTTTATTCTTCTTTCTCAAAAATACTGTGGCTATTCGTGGTCTTTTTTTGTTCCAGATGAATCTATGAAGAATTCTTTCTAGGTCTTTGAAATATGTTGTTGGTATTTTAATGGGTAGTGCATTGAATCTATAGAGTGCTTTGGGTAGTATGGACATTTTAATGATGTTGATTCTCCCAATCCATGAGCATGGTAAGCTCTTCCATCTGTTAACATCTTCCTCTATCTCTTTTTTTTAGTGTCCTACAGCTTTCTACATATAGGTCTTTTATCTCTTTAGTTAAGTTTATTCCTAGGTATCTTAATTTTTTTGGTGCGATGGTAAATGGGATTGCTTTTTGAGTCTCTCTTTCTGTAATTTCACTATTAGTATATAGAAATACCACAGATTTCTTGGCATTGATTTTGTATCCTACTACATTGCCGAATTCATTTATTAAGTCAAAACAGCCTGGTATTGGAATCAGAAGAGACATATAAATCAATGGTATAGAATAGAAAAATAGACCCAAACCACTATGCCCAATTAATATTTGACAAAGGAAGCTTGAACATACAATGCATCAAGACAGTTTCCTCCATAAATGGTGTTGGGAAAATTGGACCGATACAAACAAAAAAATGAAACTGGAGCAGCAACTTACACCAAATACAAAAATAATCTCAAAATGAATACAGGACTTAAACATTAGAAGGGAAACCATAAAAAATACTAGAGGAATCCACAGGCAGCACAATCTCAGACATATGCCGAGAGAACTTCTTCACTGATACTGCTTCAAAGGCAATGAAAGCTAAAGAAGAAATAAACAAATGGGACTACATCAAAATAAAAAGCTTTTGCACAGCAAATGAAACCATCAACAAAACAACAAGAAAGACCACTGTATGGGAGAACATATTTGCAAATGTTATCACTGATAAAGGTTTAATCTCCAACATCTACAGCCAACTTATACAACTTAATAAAAGGAAGATAAATGATCCAATAAAAATATTTTTTTCTGACTCTAATACTCAGGCTTTGTTATAGATGATGATCTTATAAAATTTAATTTTTCTTTTTTTAAATATATTTTATTTTTTAAAAATATATTTTATTGACTTTTTACAGAGAGGAAAGGAGAGGGATAGTTAGAAACATCGATCAGCTACCTCTTGTACAGCTCCCACCGGGGATGTGCCCGCAACCAAGATACATGCCTTTATTCGGAATAGAACCTAGGACCTTTCAGTCCACCGGCTGACCCTCTATCCAGTGAGCCAAACCAAGGAAAGGAGAAGGATAGAAAGTTAGAAATATTGGTGAGAAACATAAATCAGCTGCCTCCTGCACACTTTCTACTGGGGATGTGCCCGCAACCAAGGTACATGCCCTTGACCAGAATCCAACCTGGGACCTTTCTGTCTGCAGACCAATACTCTATCCACTGAGCCAAACTTGTTAGGGCTTCATTTTTACTTTGAGAACAGGTAAAGAAACAGTATCAGAAAGGCATGAGTTTTTCAAAGTCACATAACCAGAAAATGTTTGAGTTGAGGTTCCAATGCTGAATCATCTGATTCTGAGTGGAGAATGGGTCTTCCACTGCATTATTACTTATTTTAGTCTTAGGCCCTCCATTAGTTGAGACGGGATCATCAAAATCTTGTTAAGATTGTCTTGTACTATCAAGTAGTTTTCCAGAATTTCTTTCTCCATATAGTTCTTGGTTAGGGTTATCCACAAGAGACACTGCACAACATTTGGAAGGTAGAAACAAAGTAGCAGCCATTGTGCTCTCTGAAGGTCAATGCTGAGCTCCAGGAAGCAGCAAAGTTTGCCAAGCTGTACTGAGATCTTGGCTTATCTTGTTGGTGTATGTCAGCCACCAAGCCCTTGTCTCCTTTATCTTCTGAGTCCTGGGCCAGGTAAGGGAGTAGTTTTGAGGTAAAGCCAACAACTTCTTTGGCATACCACCCAAATCCAAAAAGTTGAGGCTTTGAAAGACAGATGTAGTTTCTCTTTACCCTAGCAAGTTGCAGTTTTTCTTGAAGTTGCCAGATTTTTCTGGCTTTCCTGTCAATTTTATTTCTTTCCTCCTGGCTCTTCTCCCTTACAGTAAGTCTAGGGCCACTTCCAGAATAGAAAGAAACAGCATTCCATAGAGTTCTTCACTAGCTCCCCTGAGTTGGCCAATGTCTAATCTTGATAATAAGTCACTTATTCTGCATCTCCTAGTGGTTCAGCCTCCCTGATAGGACCATGATTGCGAAATATGTCTTGTAATAGTCATGGTAGACAGACTATTTCTGGATCTTTCTAATAGTGTATTTTTGAAGCAAACTATAACCTATCTCTGTCAAATTACAAGTTAACCAGTAATTCCCCCCCTCTTGTTTAGAAGTGAATGATTTCAAAAGTTAATATAACTTCTTGAAAGCCCATTTTAGCAAACAACTGCATCAAACTTATTGAGTCACAATATGATTTTCATGCTTAAATTTACATTCTTGAGGTTTAAATATGAGGTTGTATTATTCACTGGCTCTTGACTATAAACCTCATGTAAGTAATTCAAATTAATTTGCATAGGATCAATTCTAATCTTTGCTATGGAGTGTTATGTGCTTGGTATTAATTAAGGTGATTTGGCTTACAATTCCTCCATTTACTTATGCTACTACTCAGTTTCTGCATTACTAACAATTACCATGCCTTTAATACTATAAGAAATGTATTAACTCTTCATCTAAGTTCTCTTTAAAATATTTAAAATTTATGTGATAGATCAACATGTTTTATTTTACCCTTTATATAGAAATCATTTAATTTAATGCTCATTTGAGATTATTTTGGATTATCCATGCCCATGAACCTGGATATGTCAGGCAACAGACCTGATAAGAATTCCCTACTATCTGGAAACAAAAAAGAAATAAAACTAGAATGCATCTATTATGTGCTTCCCTTTATTCCACTTTACTCTTTGTTTATATTTCATGAATCCCCATATTTGAGGAGAAATCTAGATATAACCCTGATTACAGAGGACTATTAATCAGGTAATATAAAAACTGGTAAAGAAGTCAGAAATATAACAGTTTAATTTCTGTTATTTTTAATATTTAGTACCCTTCTCCATACCTTAATTTAATACTCATGATAAACTTATGCAATGAAAATACTGTCAACCTTATTTGAAATATGAAGTTATTAAGGCCCAATGATTTTAATAACTAAGTCACAGAGCAAAGACGTGATTGAACAAAGATTTGAACTCTGATTCATCAATTTTTGACTGTGTTGTGTATTCAAATTTTAAAAAAATAGTGGAAAGCAAATGTTATATTGGGAAGAGCATCTATTTTAAAGTTTTATGACTCTATTTTTTAATCAAAGACCTGTGATATTAACCAAAGTCTTGTCACTTTGACCAAGCCACTTAATTTTCATGACCTACTTTTCTTGATTTATAAATTAGTCATAATATTTAACTTGTAATTTTATTATGAAAACTCTTTCAGCATGTTTTGTAGTAGAAAAATCATTGCTTATCAAGTTTGTGGATGATTTAAACATGATTATTGGTTTCTTAATGAATATTTTGTCTTTGAATATTTAGATCTGAAATGTTTGCATACCTAAGTAATTATGCTATTTTTAAAGGTATTTTTATATATATTTTAAGGCATGTGTATGATATTATAGGATAGAGGTTCTCAAATTTTAGCATGTGCTGGAATAATCTGGGGGACTTGATAAAACACAGATGTTTTACTTCAGAGTTTATGACTTAGTAACTCTGGAGTGGGACCCAAGAAATTACATTTCCGATAAGTTCTCAATTGATAATGATATCATTGGCTCAAAGACCTCACTTTGAGAACCTTTGTTATTGGGGATAATATAAAAGAAAATAAAATATAATGAAGATAAGTTTATTTTGTTTTTTAAAAAGCATAAAAATAAAAGTCACTTGTATTTTAAAATATACTTTGTTCTATTAGAACCATTTTAGATTTACACAAATATTGAAAATATAGTATAGAGTTATCATATACTGTGTTAACATGCTACATTGTTATAATTAAGAAACCAATATTGATACATTATTAACTTAAGTTCATATTTATTTAGATTTTCCTAGTTTTTATTTTTTTATCTGAAGCCTTTTTTTCAGTTCCAGAACACCACATTTAATTATTTGTATTGGGGTCCTTTTTTAAAAATTTTGTTTGTTTTTTTGACACTTTATTTTCTGGCACTAGAAACTGCTCTAGACTTGTCTTGTATTGTTTCATTCTCTAATCCTAGAATCAGGCATTTCTTCAAAGAGCCCTAGTTACTTTTATTGGGGAGTGGCATTAGGAACCAAGATCTGGGGATTATGTGTGCTCATTGCTGCTGAGATGTTTCTTTTAGACAAGCTCATCTGACATCTGTATTTATATGAACTGCATTTATGCATATCTTATTTTAGACAAACATCACAAAATACCATAGAGTAGGTGACTTAAAAACTAAAATTTGTTTCCCAAAGTTCTGGAGGCTAGAAGTTTGAGATCAGATGCAAGCTATTTAGGTTTTGGTAAAGGCTCTCTTCCTACTAAGTCTTCTCATGGCCTTTTTTTCAGTGTATGCACATTGAGAGAGAGAGAGAAGGCCACTAATTCCATCGCAACAGAGCTACTCTTATAATCCAACCTTAATTACTTTCCAAAGGCCCCATCTTCAAATAATATCATATTTGGGCTTAGAACTTCAACATGTGAATTTCAGGGAAGACATAAGTATGTTTGGGAATGGACAATAAATGTGTGTGATAATAGTGAGAGGACATAAAGTTGGTTTAGGCTGAATTTATTGATATGGGCAGAGATTCGCCAATATTAAAAGCAGAATCACTAAACAGAGATTCTTCACTTATATTAAAGCTCAGGGATTTAGAAAGAGCTCTAACAATTTGTTTTGTTTGGTTAGTTAGCTGAGACATGGGCCAAAAAGTGGCTCACAATAAGTTAGCTGAAAATGCTAGACCTGCCTTAATTAATGTAAGTGAAGGGATCCAAAAGCTTAGGGATATTGAAATGTTTGAGTGGATTTGTCATTTAATATACACCGACTCACACTGGAGTGTCCGGGAAAGTATTACTTTCACCAATACTGAGAATTAAATTTGTGAGGGGAGTTTCAGTATCTCTGAAGAGCTCTGTGATTGTCCTCTGCAGGCCAGAGTTTACAGTGGGAACTGTGATCACTGAATTGGGAAATCAAAATTCAGTAGGAATAGTAGGATCCCAGGATGAAGTTGGCTAAGTGGCCACTCTCAACCACCAGATGCAAGGTTGGCATGGTTACCGTAACGGGCAATAGTATCAAAGCAGCAATCAGAATAGTCTTATCTTTTAAGACCTGTGATGTTGGCTAGTTGATTATGTGTTCTTAAATGTGAAATATATAGAAAGACTACTAAATTCTTATTCAATATACATAGGCAGAAAAGTTCTAAATCAAGTGAATAAAAGTCTAATCTGAATAATGAAAGCAGAGAGCCATGAACCCTCAATCAAATCCCAAACTTGAGCCAAGTTAAAGACCTAGAAACCTTTCAACCAAAGGAAGGCTGTATCCCCTTGGAGAAGGACCCTGTACATGGCCAAATTTTTGTAATTAATCTTCTTCTCAGTCTTCATAACATAGATACACATCTATGGAATAAGCACTCAACAGAACATGTTTACCAAATATTTAATAATAGGATATTTCACAATTGCTGTTTTGATGAAGTTATTAAATTCATTAATATGGTCTTGGGAATGAGGGATTCAATACCACAACATTAAAGTTATAGTAATGCATCATTCATTCTTTCTAGTTTTAAGAACAGATAAAATGGGGCTTTCATATGGAAAAGGAAGGGGAGAGCCATTCATTAATATGATGTGTTTGAATCTTTAAAGGCCAAGTTTTAACTTACAATGGGCCATATTAACTATTTTATCTGGGAGTCTGAAACTTTCAGCACATCCCAAAAACTTTTTCAATATTCATATTATAAGACGTAGATAATTAATTCAGGTTCTCCCTTTCATATCCTATAGGACACTAAAATTAGTATGTTAGGAACATTTCCAAAGATAATGATGGACTATAAAGAAGAAAGTTAGAAAGGTCTATGTAGTTCAACAGTGAAATCAAATAACTCTTCCTTAGTAAGGAAAGTCAACATGAGACAACAAAACTGTCAGCACAGTATTCTGTTGGATATTGGTCTTGTTACTCTGAGTCTGAATGATTTCTTTGGGTTATATTCTGGAAGTACCCTCCAAATCAATAATGATTTCAATCAAGCATGACAAATGCTGAGTCCCACATAACATTGTGTGTGGCTACTGCAAGCCCTGAAGCCCAAAGGCAAGCACCTGACAGCAATTGAACTGACAACTGAGGCAAAGGGCTAGTAATAATGAGAGGAATTAGAGGGCCTGACAGCAAGCTGGGCTAGGGTCCAATCCCAGCCATAGATATTTTACATAACAAATAATATGACGCTCTGTTAACAACATATACCCAACTCAGGCTTCATGATTTTAAACCTATTTTAGGCACAAACCTTGTCATCTCTTATGTTTGGAATTGGCCCTTGGATTATTGAGAGCTTTTAGACTCACCCAGCTTTGGTGGGAGTTTTAAATTTATTAAAGCATGGGTTCCAATGCTTTAGTTCAGTTGTGACAGTGCCACAGATTATGGCAGTAACACATCACCTTTGGCAGCTGTTCACCCACAAAACCCCTTGACGTAAAAGACATTTGCAAATCAAACTCCTGGACCCAATGTTGCCTTCAAATTTCAAATGTAGACCCACCTTGTTATAACACCAGAGTTACAAAAACATGACCCACACCAAACTGAGTGGATAGCCACCTAGGAAGGGTAACTCAGTCCATGTCCCAGATGATGGAACTTGCCTGGTCCTGGAACTCACCAGAAATGATGTTGCCTCTGATGACAATATCCTAGCCCAAGTCACTGACATTAGAGATAATTCCCCTTTCCTCCCCCATATTGGAGAGAACTTCACCTCAGATACTCGCACCACTGTCCCAGCAACACCCAGGAGCCTAACTCTTCCAAGGGCTGACAAATCTGAAACAGGATATTTATTACTTCTACTAGAAGCCTGGTGCACAAAATTTGTGCACGGGGGGTGGGTGTCACTCAGCCCAGCCTACACCATCTCCAATCTGAGACCCTTTGAGAGATGTCCGACTGCCCCTTTAGGCCCGATCTTACCAGGATCGGGCCTAAAGGGGCAGTCGGACATCCCTCTCACAATCCAGGACTGCTGGCTCCCAATTGCTCACCTGCCTGCCTTCCTGATTGCCCCTAACTGCTTCTGCCTGCCAGCCTGATTACCCCATAACCACTCCTCTGCCAGCCTTATTGATGCCTAACTGCCCTCCCCTGCAGGCCTTGTCACCCCTAACTGCCTTCCCTTGCAGGCCTGGTTCCTCCCAACTGCCCTCCCTGCTGGCCATCTTGTGGTGGCCATCTTGTGTCCACATGGGAGTAGCCATTTTTAACCACAGAGGAGCCGTTATCTTGTGTGTTGGAGTGATGGTCAATTTGCATATTACTCTTTTATTAGATAGGATTTATCAAAATTAGAGATTCTGTCACATTTCATGAGCTGGCTGTTTGCTTATCCCTATACTTCCAAGCCCGAAGGAAGATCTAGTAGCAAGTACTATTGTGTGAGCTTCCCCATACATGGGCCCATCCCCCTGAGGAGAGGATCTTTCACTCTCCATCACCTTTTATTCTGTCCCTCCAGCTTTTCACCAAAACCTTTCACCCGTGTCTCTGACCAAGACTATCACATCTACACCCTCCCCCTAGTTACACAAAAAGATACCACTACCTCTTACATCTTCTGTCTTACTGAGCTATCAGTTTATACCCTACTACAATATAACTTCTGGACCTGCCAACTAGACCTAAGAAATACAACAAGATATTATTGTCATGAAAAACATAACTGATACTTTCAACATGCTTTATAACTACACCAGCATATTGTTAGAAACTTCAGAAATTTCACATCTGTTTTCTTGGCTAATGCCATATAACTTGGTTACAAAGGACTTACTTATACTTACAAAAGACAGACTTACAAAGGACTACTTATACTTCTAGTTGTTTTTAATCCTTTTCCCTCTGTTTATACTGTTTAGGGCATCTATTACCCTACTCTCTGGAAGTCTCCTCTATTACTTAGGTCACTCAGATACTACTTGAAATAATTGAGCACAAAATTTATGTCAAGACATCACAGGGCCAATTTGTATTATAGATTTTTCTGTGAAACATTAAATTTAAGGCCCTGGCTAAAGGATAGTCAGCTCTTTTTCTTGAGCTGCTGATTAAATCCACATGCCAACTGTTTTCTTTACCAGGCTCTCACACTGTGGGCCTTCTCTGCTTCTGCCCTCATTGTTTGGACAAGGCACCAGACAACTATGAACAGCCTCAGAGTTCACAGAATTATTCAAATTAGCCATTCCCCCGGGCACCTAATAAACCTGATTGCCATACATCAACTGTCCCTATATAAGCCCAGCTTGTGTGTGCCATGTAATGTGTCCTGCCATAAAAACAAATCTTTAAATCTTATAAAATAACGTTCAGGGTTTTAAACTAACTCGAAGATATAGCACATTAAGCCAGCATACCCATACACAATACCTGAGTTGCAATTCTTTTTAATGTACCCCACATCCACTTTTCTGCTGCTACCAATAGAGAAGCAAAGGGAGTTTCATGAAAATCAGCAGCAAAGCACATGGAAGGTTACAAAGGAGGTACAGGCAGCGGGGTATTGATTGAAAAACCCACTCAGGAGTTATACTGATTTCCAAAACATGTTAGGCAGTAACATCAACTTTGGCAGCCAATTAGAAACTCTAGGGAAGATTTTTCTAAATAATATGCCTGGGTCCTTAACCCAGTGACTGATTAAATCCAGATATTGGTATTCATTAAAGTTTCCCATGTGACCCAAAGATGATGTCAAGTAAAGGAATAATTACTGACTTAGAGGAAGCTAACCCTGGGAAACAGAAATGCAAGTATAAGTGGATGCTAGACTAAGTAAAAGCAACATAACAATAATCAGTTAAAAATAGCTGATAACCACTGAGAGCAAAATATCTGATTATCTCTATGTAAGAGAAATGGATGAGTAATTGCTACTGGGCAGTGAAAAGCTAGAAAAATTCCAGGTCAAGAGGAATAGGGAAACTGAGACAAGAAAGTTAAAACAAGGCCAAACAGTGTGGGCAATTTGCAGCCAGTTTGAAAATAACAAGCCATTATCTTCCCCAGCTGTGGGCAGGAGAGCAAATGGTTCAAAAACCTCCCTAATGAGAGAATGCAGAAAAGACATGTGTGGGGGGAAGAAGGGGAAGGGAAGGAGCAGATTTATTCCTTAAGCAGAGAATCCAGCAGTCTCAAGGCTTGGCAAGATCAAATTGCCAGGTGTGTCTCATGAATTCTGGAAAGGCCAAAAAAGTAAAAAGGGACCTTGAGAATTAATCTGCCCCAAAATATTCAACAAAGGAATTTTGACACCTATAGACAGGAGGGTTTATAATACCTCGATCCCCACCCAGCTTCAGATTAGCTGAGAGCCCAACTGCACTTCATAAGCCAGATGTGTAGGTTTGCTTGCCTTACGTCTTTAATAAAGGTGCATGCTTTAATTACTTTGATAAAATTGGCCTCCTCATAACACAATCATCTGGAGTTTTCTCATTTAAATTCATTTACATGAGAAGAAAAGAACCAAAGTTATCAGATAGCTCCTTCTAACTCAGGAGTGGTCTCATAACACCTTTCTAGTGTCTGTGAGAGGTGGTTGCTTCTAACATAATATTATTTTTTCTCTTTCTATCACATGTTATTGCTTGGTGTTTCTAATTAGATAGTTATTATATTTCCCAGTATTCTTTGCATTTATGGCCTGTCTTGTTTTTGCTAATGGAATGCTACCTTTAATGAGGTATGCCACTCCTAGGTCCAGTTATAAAGAGAAGGATGGATCTTCTCCAAACTCGTTTTTTCCTCTCTTGGCCAGATGTCATTGTATAAAGTAACCTTGGTTCATGTATTAGATATGACATTATCTGTGTTATCCTAAGGCATATCAGGGCCATACCCTGAAACTTTGAACAACTGTATCTTGTCATTACCTATATACTAGATGTAGCTACATTGTATCGAAACACTGACATTTTAATATGTGTCTACTTTAGCAAATAACATTATTCTAACTAATATAAAGTTTTAACAATGAGGTGCTATTACAACCAACCTAAAATATGTGGCCATGGCTCAGTTGTTGGCTGGTTGTCAACAAAAGAAAAACAAAACAAAACAAAACACACAGGTGGAGTTTAAGACATCCTAGTGATGCTATGGGGGAGCTATTGCCTGAGGTAACTGAAAGCTGCTGTTGTGGCTACTGAATGTAAAGAAGGCAGAGAGGAGATTCCAAAATGGCATCAGGGTAAATGGAAGCTACACTGATGTGCTCCCAGGACCAAACTGGAATTACAACTAAAATACAGAATAAAATATCCTGAATAATCAACTGAGGACTACTGAAGACACCCTGATACCCAAGCATAGAAATGGAGACCACGTGGAAATTGGTAGGAGGGGCGCAGGCATAAGAGGGCTGGCTGGGCTCCCACTGAGAGACGCTGAAGTCTCAGAGGGTTATATCAGCTGTGTGTGGTCTAACCCCCAAGCTCGCTCCCCAGCCCAGAGTACCAGAACTGAGAAAAGTGCCCAAACAACATCTGGCCCACAAAAACAGTAGGGTAGCTATCTGCTAGTGAGAGACTGCTGGAAATACTGCACCCTCTTAAAGGGCCACACAATAAATTTCATGTACAGCCACTCACCTTGGGCTCCAGCAGAGGGAGGGCAGAATGGACTGGAGCTGTGTGAGCAGAAGCCTGGGTTGGGGGCTCTGGGGTTAGATATCTGATTTCCTGTGCTGAGTCATTTTCTCATGATGCAGAGAACATCTTTTTCCTTCAGACCTTACCATCCAGGCAGCTTTTGCCTGGGGGGAAGGCAGTTACCCAACTCTGTTGGAAAAACTCTCACCCATCCTGTAGTTGATAGCCTGTAGTTAATCAGGACTGAATAACAATGAGACTGAAGGCAGAAGTGGATCTCTGGAAACTGAATATTTGCCTGATCCTCTTATGGGCTTGTGGCTAGGAAAAGCAGACCTTGCTGCACATCTTGGTCCTTTCCAAAGGCACACAACCCCAGCAGAGGGAGCCACAAGCTGTGGATTGCTGATAACACCCAAGAGGGTACTCATGGCCAGTTGGAGACTGCATCTGACACTGTCCTGCACTAGAGATAGGGAGTTGTAGCAGATCTACCTAATACATAGGCGCAAACCCAAATAGGCAACCAAAATAGGGAGATCAAAAACAAGTCCCAAATGAAAGAAAAAGAAAATTCTCCAGAAGAAGAGGTAAATGAAATGGAGAAAAGCAATAGAGTTCAGAATAATGACAGCAAGTATGCTCAACAACATTAGAAAAGATACAGTAACTATTAAAAAAAAAAAAGACCATTCAGAAATGAAGAATGACATAGACTAATAAAGAATACATTGGAAGGGGGAAAAAGATGGTGGCTGGCAGGACAGAAGTGAGGGAGAAGAAGAGTGACTGAAGGTATGAAAGTAGCATGTGGATGTGTGTGTTGTATATGTGAGTGAGTAAGGGACAGTTAACTCTAGCAGGAACAGCGAGGGTGGTAGACCAGGCTCTCTTGGAAAGGAAGAGACTACTACTGCTGTGAGCAGTCCCTGGATTGCAAGACTTGGGCACAGAGCCCACGCCATTTTGAAGGAGAGAATGGCCTTTTTTAGGAACTCATAAGCACCACCACCCAGACAGCACTTTGACACTGCCCGTGACCCAGCAGCCACTCCAGCCAAAATCATGCTACCCCAACTGCAGACCTGTGGACCCTGGGACCTCCACCTCCAAAGATGAATCGTTCCCACAGCAGTAAGTAAATCTTCCCCCTTGTCAGCAGCAGAATTCCGGACACCACTTTCTTTCAAGCCACGCAAGCATCCAGGGCACACCACTCCTTGAGCAGTGCCTGGGAGCCACTGGGAGCCCCCGTTGGTGTGATTTCATACAGACAAAGATGTGCTGTCCCCCAGTAGAAATTCTCAATTTCCTCTGCCTGAATAACTGCTCAAAGACACTCCAGCTGTGAAACTTCAGTGCCAGTTCCCCTCAGAGTGTGTCAGAGCTCTGCTCCTGAAAACTCACTGCCACAGACATGCACATTTCCAAAGTGCAGGCACCTTGAGCCCATCTATCCACAGGGTCCTTTGCGGAGGTGCTTTGAGCCCCTGCTGGGTGTGATTCTGTACAGACAGGGACACACTGCCCTGCAGTAGAAATTCTGAACTCCTTCCTCCGGAATAACTGCCCACATACACCCCAGCTTCTTTTCGGCGCCAGAGCCCTTCAAAGTGCATCAGAGCTCTCTGCAAGCAAATGCAGCACCAGTTTGTGTGCACATTTCCAAAGGGCAGGCATTCTGAACCCATCTATCCAGAGGGTGCTTACGGGAGCTGCTGTGAGTCCTGGCTGGATGTGATCTTGGACAAATAGGGACACACTCCCCCTGGTAGTAGAAATTCTGAATTCACTCATCCTGGATACCTGCACAGAGGCGCATCAATTACGCGGCTTCAGTGCCAAGGCCTGTCAGAGTACTTCAGCACCCCTCGCTGGCAAACATACCACAGGGAGCTGCCACTGGGAGCATGTGCATATCTACCACAGTCTAGCAGGAAAAGCTGAGTTTGCCCACCTCACAATTACAGAACTTTGGACACCTTTCCAGAATGCAAGCCTCCTGAGACCCATCATCCCAATAGATGGTTCTTGGGTGAGTCCCCTCTGGACAAGTGTGATTTCAATCAATGGCACTAGACAGCAAAAATTGGGACACTCCTCCCTCCATGGCTGCTGACTTCAAGACACCATAGTTGTACCTTTCTAGCTCACAGGCCTAAATCAAGAGAACCCAAATAGCTCAAGTAGGGAGCTACACTAGATCACCAAGCCTAGGAGACATGAGAGATCACACCAGTAGCACCATCCTCAAAAGAACCCCAGTATCAAACCAATTGGACCTACAATCAAAACATTACATGAAGACATGGGGAGACTAAAAAGCAATTCCCCCCCCCAAAAAAAAGAGGAATCACCAGAAAAGGAGTTAAATAAACTCCCTTTGAGACTAGCAGCATATCAGAGAAAAAATTCAGAGTAATGGGTATAATGATGTTTAAACAGGTGGATGACAAATACAACTCAATGAGAACTATAAGGAGCTGAATGAAAATGTCACCAACATGAAAAAGAAAAGAGGAAATGAAAAATGAACTAGCTGCAATAAAGAACACAATGGAAGGCTTAAACAGTAAACTAGAAGAGTCTGAGGACTGCATCAGCGAATTAGAGGACAAGGTAGGGTAAAACACACAAACACAGCAGCAACTGGAAAGAAGACTTAAAAAGCAAGAGGAGAGCCTAAGGGAGCTTTAGGACAACACAAAATGAAATAACATTCACATAATGGGGCTCCAGAAGGAGAGGAAGAGAAACCAGGAATAGAAAACCTGTTTGAAGATATAATGACAGAAAATTTCTCTCATATTGGCAAGAAAAAACTATGCCAGTCCAAGAAGTACATAGAGTCAAAAACAAGTTGAACCCCAAAATACTGACACCAAGACACATTATAATTAAATTGTCAAACACCAATGACAAAGTAAGAATCTTAAAGGCTACCAGAAAGAGACAGAAAGTTCTATACGAAGGATCTCTTATAAAAATGTCAACTGATTTCTCAACAGAAACACATTAGGCAGAAAGGAAATGCAATGAAATATACAAAATGATGCAAATAAAAGGACTGAACCTAAGAATACTATGTCCAGCAAGGATATCATTCAAAATTGAAGGTGGAATCAGGAACTTCACAGACAAAAAAGGACTAAGGGAAATTTATTACCACCAAACCAGCAATGTAAGAAATGCTGAAGGGTCTGCTATAAAGAGAAGAAATAGGAAGTAAAGAAGGAACAGAGGGGTAAAGAATAAAAATGGTGAGAAACAAGTACCTATCAATAATAACTTTAAATATACATGGGATTAAATGCTCCAGTCAAAAGAAATAGGGTAAGAAAACATGACCCATATATCTGCTGAATACAAAAAACCCACCTCAGAAAAAAAAGACACACAGACTGATGGTAAAGAGATGGAAAAAGGTTTTTCAGGAGAATGGAAATGAAAAAAAATATTGGGGTAGCAACACTTATCTGACAAATTAGATTTCAAAGTGAAGGACATAAAAAGAGATAAGGAATGACACTTCATAATACTAACGGGAGTAATCAAACAAGAAGAAATAATTCTGGTAGACATATATGCACCCAAAATAGGAGTACCCAAATACGTAAAAAAAAATCCTAGAGAATATCAAGGGAGAAATTGAGAGTAAAAAAATCATAGTAGGGGACTTTAATACCCCACTATCACCATTGGACAAATCCTCTAACCAAAATATCAGCAAAGAAACATCAATCCTAAGTGACTCACTAGACCAGATGGAATTAATTGACATTTTCAGAACATTTCACCTCAAAGCCACAGAATATACATTCTTCTCAAGTGCACATGCATCATTTTCAAAGATAGACCATATATTGGGTCACAGACAAAGTCTCTTCAAATTCAAGAAGATAGAAATCATATCAAGCATCTTCTCAGAACAGTGGCATAAAACTGGAAGTCAACTATAATAAAAACAATCCAAAAATATCAAACACATGGAGACAAAACAGCATGCTATTAAATAATGACTGAGTTATGAGAGAGATCAAAGAAAAAATAAAAAACATCATGGCAATAAATGAAAATGAAAACAGAATAATCCAAAATCTATGTGACTCAGCAAAGCAGTCTTGAGAGGGAAGTTCATAGCTCTACAAGCCTACTGCAAAAAAATAACAACAAGAAACAATGCTAATAAATTACGTAACTCTACAACTCAAAAACTTAGAAAAAGAACAACAAAAGCCCAATGTAAGCAGAAGGAAAGAAATAATAAAGATCAGAGCAGAGATAAAAAACATAGAGACAAAAAATATAAAAGATCATCAAAACCAAGAGCTGGTTCTTTGAAAAGATAGACAAGATTGATGAACTTCTAGCCAGCTCACCAAGAAGCAAAGAGAGAGGACCCAAATAAACAAAATCAGAAATGAAAGAGGAGAAATAACAACAGACCTCACAGAAATACAAAGGATTGTTAAAAAATACTGTGAACAACTCTATTCCAACAAACTGGACAACCTGGAGGAAATGGATATATTCCTAGAAAAATATAACGTTCCAAAACTCATTCAGGAAGTACCTAAACATCTCAATAGGCCAATAACTATGGAAGAAATTGAAGCAGTCATAAAAAAGCTTCCAGTAAACAAATTCTGGGACCAAATGGCTACACAGGAGAGTTTTACCAAACATTCCAAGAAGAACTAAAATCTATCTTCCTCAGACTATTTCAAAAAATTCAAGAGGAAGGAGCACTTGTGAGCTCATTCTATGAAGCCAACATTACCCTAATACCAAAGCCAGATAAAGACAACACAATAAAAAAGAATTACAGGCCAATATCTCTCACGAACTTAGATGCCAAAATCCTCAACAAAATTCTAGAAAATGATCCAGCAGTATATTAGAAAGATCATACACCATGACCAAGTATAATTTATCCCCAAAATGATACATAACATAAAAAAACTGAGAGAGAAAAACTAGATAGTCATATCAATTGATGTAGAAAAAGCATTTGAAAAAATTCTACACCCATTTTTGATAAAAAGCCTCAGCATGGTGGGAATAGAAGGATCATACCTCAACATTTATAAAAGCCATATATAATGAAGTCACAGCCAATGTCATATTCAATGGGCAAAAACTAAAACCATTTCCCCTAAGAACAGGAACAAGACAGGGATGCCCACTCTCACCACTCCTGCTCAATATCATACTGGAAGTACTAACCCTTGCAATTAGACAGGAAGAAGAAATAAAAGGTATCCATATTGGAAAAGAAGAAGTAAAGCTGTCTTATTTGCAAATGACTTAATATTGTACATAAAAAACCTGAAAGACTCCATCAAAAAACAATTAGACTTAATAAATAAATTCAGCAAGGTAGCAGAATACAAAAGTAAAGCCATTAAATCTATGGCATTTCAATACACCAATAGTAAACTTACAGAAAGAGAGACTAAAAAAGCAATTCCATTTATGATCACACCAAAAATATTAATATACCTAGGAATAAACTTAACTAAGGAGGTAAAAGACCTATACATGGAAAACTACAGAACACTGAAAAAAGAGATAGATGAAGACATAAACAGATGGAAGAACATACTGTATTAATGGATTGGTAGAAATAACATCATTAAAATGTCCATGCTACCCAAAGCAATCTATAGATTCAATGCACTCCCCATTAAAATACCAAAAGCATACTTCACAGACCTAGAAAGAACTCTTCAAAAATTCATCTGGAATAAAAAAAAGACCCCGAATAGCCACAGTGAAACAAGAACAAAGTAGGTGTAACAAGCTGTATTACAAAGCCACGGTTCTCAAAAAAGCCTGGTACTGACACAAGAACAGACATATAGACCAATGGAATAGAACAGAGAATCTAGATATTGATCCAAACCACTATGCTCAATTAATATTTGACAAAGGAGGCATGAACATACAATGGAGTCAAGACAGTCTCTTCAATAAATGGTATTGGGAATATTGGACAGATACATGCAAAAAAATGAAACTGGAACACCAACTTACACCATATACAAAAATAAACTCAAAGTGGATAAAGGACTTAAACTTAAGTCAGGGAACCATAAAAATACTAGAGGAATCCACAGGTAGAGAAATCTCAGACATATGCTGAAGCAATTTCTTCACCCATACTGCTCCTAGGGCAATCAATGGACACTAAAGAGAAAATCAACAAATGGGACTACAGCAAAATAAAAAGCTTTTGCACAGCAAATGAAACCATCGACAAAGCAACAAGAAAGCCCACTGTATGGGATAATGTATTTGCTAATGTTATTGCTCATAAAGGTTTAATCCACAACATCTACAGCCAATTTATACAACTTAATAAAAGGAAGATAAAGGATCCAATAAAAAAATGGGCAATGGACCTACATAGAATCTTTTTGAAAGAAGAAAGAAGGAAAGCCAAGAGGCATATGAAAAAATGCTCAAAGTCACTAATTATCTGAGAGATGCAAATAAAAATGCCATTGCAGTGCCATCTCACAGATGTCAGAATGGCAACCATCAACAAATCAACAAATGAAAAGTGCTGGTGATGATGTGGAGAAAAAGGAGCCCTTATGCACTGCTGGTGGGAATGCAGACTGGTGCAGCCACTGTGGAGAACAGTATGGAGTTCCTCAAAAAACTAAAAATGGAAATCGCATTTGATCCAGTTATCGCACTTCTAGGCATATATCACAAGAAACTAGAAACACCCATCAGAAAGGATATATCCACACCTATGTTCATAACAGCACAATTCACCATAGCTAAGAACTGGAAACAGCCTAAATGCCCATCAGCAGATGAGTGGATTAGAAAACTATGGTACATCTACACAAGGGAATATTATGCTGCCATAAAAAGAAGGAATTCTTACCATTTGCAGCAGCATGGATGTAACCTGGAGAGCATTATGTTAAGTGAAATAAGCCAGGCAATGAAAGAAAAATATCACATGAGCTCACTCATTTACATAAAATAAAGATCATTCATTCTAACCTGATGAAAACAGAGATAGACACAGAGGTAGTAAAGCACTGAACAGACTGTCAAATTACAGTGGGAAAACTGGGAAGTGTTGAGGAGGCAGGGAAAGAAATCAACTAAAGGACTTATATGCATGCATATAAGTATAAGTAATGGACAGAAGACACTTGGGGGAGTGGGAGGGGGGAATGAGGCCATGTGACAGGGTGTAGGGGAAACTGGGGGAAGTTCTATGGGAAAAAAGGAGATATATGTATTACTATATGTAATACTTTAAACAATAAAGTAAAAATTTTAAAAAAGAATGCATTGGAATGAATACAAAGCATATTAGGATTGGATCGGTGAATTCGAAGACAGAGTAAGAAAAAATTGCTCAATCAGAGAACCAAAATGTAATGAAAACAACAGAATAAACTGGTGAATATACTAGAATCAGGAGCATAGAAAGGGAGTTGACTGATAATTCTCAGGGGGAAAGAGGGGAGGGGGGTACAGGGAGTGACTGGACAAAAATCATATACCTATGGACTCATCAACTGGGGGGAAAGGTATGGGTAGAGGGAGGGGTGGGAGCGGGGTGGAGAGGAGTTATGGAGGGGAAAAAAGAGAGACAAATGTAATAATCTGAATAATAAAAATTTAATTTAAAAACAAACAAACAAACAAACAAAATAATAAAAGTTCTATTGGGACGGTATTCACAAATTTACCTGAAAGATGGGGAAATGTGTAGCTAGTGATGGACATTACTTTGAATAAAGCACTTTTGATGTTAAAAAGAAACAAAAACAAAAAATAAAAACATAAAGCAAGGAGCATAGCTTAAGAGAACTGTAAGACAACATGAAATATAAATATTCACCTCATATGAGTACCAAAAGATTAAAAGAGTGAGCACGTGATAAAGAATCTTTTTGAAGAAATAATGGCAGAAAACTTCCTTAACATGGTAAAGGAAAAAGGCACACAATTTTAGAGTCCCAAGCAAGAACCCAAACAGGCTCATGCCCAGAGACACAATTAAAATGCCAAAAATTAAAGACAAAGATAATCTTAAAGGAAGCAAGAGAAAAGCAATGTGTTACTTACAAAGGAGCTCCCCTAAGCCTTTCAGCTGTTTCGCACGCCCCCCCCCCCCCCGCCACATTGGAATCTCATAGGCCAGAAGGGAATGGCATGAAGTATTCAAGAAATGAATGAACAGAAAAATAAATTGAAACCAAGATTGTTATGTCCAGCAAGGCTATCATTCAAAATAGATGGTGAAATAAAGAGCTTCACAGATAGAAAAAAGTTTAAAAGATTTTAGCGCCATTACACCAGCACTGCAAGTAATGCTAAAGGGACTACTATAAGGAGACATATATAGAGAGAAACATAGGCAAAATTAAACAAAATGGCAATAAATAAGACCTATCAATAATAATCTTAAATGTAAATATATTAAATGCTCCAATGAAAACATTGAATGGATACACAAATATTACCTAAATATATGCTGTCCACAAGAGACCTACTTCAGAACAAAAGATTCACACAGAATGAAGGGATGGAAATATTTTTCCTTCAAATGGAAACAAAACAAAACAAAAAAGCTAGAGTAGCAATACTCATATATGAAAAATAGACTTCAAAATGAAGGCCATCACAAGAGACAATGAAGGCTACTACATAATCCTAAAAGGATCAATCCTACAAAATACAATAACCCTGGTAAAAATACATGTACCCAAAATAGGAGTATCTATCTATCTATCTATCTATCTATCTATCTATCTATCTATTTAACATAGCTAATAAAAAAGTAATATGCAAATTGACTGTCACTCCAAGACACAAGATGGCTGCACCCATGTGGTCAAAGATGGCTGTCCCCATGTGAACACAAGATGCGTGCCACAAGATGGCCTGCAAGGGAGGGAAGTTTTGGGCAGTTAAGGGTGATCAGGCCAGCAAAAGAGGGCAGTTGAGGTGGACCAGGCCTGCAGGATAGGGCAGTTGGAAGCAACCAGACTGGCAAAGGAGGGCAGTTGGGGCTGACCAGACCAGAAGAGGAGGGAATTTAGGTGTGACCAGGCCATCAGGGAAGGGCAGTTGTAGGAAACCAGGCCTGCAAGGGGAGAGGGCAGTTAGGAAAGGCCGGGCCAGCAGGGGAGGGCAGTGGGGAGTGACCAGCCTACAGGGGAGAATAGGTAGGGGAAAACAGACTGGCAGGGGAGGCCAGTTAGGGGCAATCAGGCTGGCCAGGGAGCAGTTAGGCATTGATCAGGCTGGCAGGGGAATGATTATAGGGTGATTAGGCTGGCAGGCAGAAGCAGTTAGGGGAAATCAGGCAGAGTCAGGTGAGCAGTTGGGAGCCAGCAGTCCTAGATTGTGAGAGGGATGTCATAAATGGGTGTTCGGGCATCCATCAAGTGGTCCCAGATTGGAGATGGTGCAGACTGAGCTGAGGGACACCCCCTCCCATGCATGAATTTTGAGCATGCGGCCTTTTGTAGAATTTTAAGGAAGAGATTGACAGAAATATAAGCATAGTAGGGGACAAAGAAGTCACCCACTGGCTTCTCTGGATAGATTTTCTTGATGAAAAATATCTATACGGAAACAGTGACTAAATGACTCACTAGATTAGATGGATTTAATTGAAATTTATAGAATATTTCACTATAAAATGGCAGAATACACATTTCTCTCAAGTACACATGGGTCATTCTCAAAGATAGACCACATGTTAGGTCACAAAACAAATCTCTACATGATCAAGATTGAAATCATAACTAGCATCTCAGATCTCAGTGGAATGAAAATAGAAAACTACAGTAAAAATACCCCAAAACATTCAAACACATAGAGGCTAAATAGGATGTTATTAAACAATAAATGGATTACCAGTTATATCAAGAAATAAATAAAATAAATTTTGGAAACAATAGAAAATGAACATACAACACTCCCACATCTCTGGGACATAGCAAAAAGTTCTCTTTCCTGAGAGGGAAGTTCATAGTACTACAGGCCTACCTGAAAAAAATTATAATAATAATAAATTACAGTGGTACCTCGAGATACAAGTTTAATTCATTCCTTAACTTTGAGGTATGGGAAACTATGAGACGCTCGAGTCATGGTAAACTGGTGAGTCGTGTGCAGCCGGCCTATCCTCACGATTTCTCCTATCTCAAATGTTGCTCGTATTTCAAAGCAAAAATCACTGGCTCGATGGCTCATATCTCAAAAATCTTGTATGTTAGGGCACTCATATCTCAAGGTACTACTATACTTAACCTTACAACTTAAAGAATTTGAAAGAGAACAATAATAAAACCCCAGAGTATTCAGAAGGCATAAAATAATAAAGACCAGAAATAAATGACATAAAGACTAATAAAACAATACAAAAGATTAATAGCTGATATGCTAAAAAGATAAATAAGATTGATAAAACTTTTGCCAAACTTATAAAAAAAATTGGAAGGACCCAAATAAATAAAATCAGAAACAAAATCAGTTAGTAACAGTAATACAAAGCATTGTAAGAAAATAGTATGAACAACTAATTATATGTCAACAATCTGGACAATGTATATCAAATTTTAAAAAATCCTAGAAAAATAAGATATTCTTTCTTTCAGAAAGAATCAGAAAACATGAATTATCCAATAACAACTGATAAAATAGATCTAAATAGACACTTCTCCAAAGTGGACATAATGAAGACCAAGAGATATATGAAAAAAAATGCCCAAAGTCATTTATCATCAGAGAGATGCAAATTAAAATGACAATGAGGTGTCACCTCCTACCATTAACAAATCAACAAATAACAAGTTATGGTGAGGATGTGGAGAAAAGAGAAGCCTAGTACAGTACACTGTTAGTGAGAATGCAGATTGGTGCAGGCATTATGGAAAACAGTATGGAGTTGCCTCAAAAAATCAAATATATAACTGCCTTTGGACCCAGTGATCCCACTTCTAGGAATATATACTAAGAGTTCTAAAGCAACAATCAGAAAGACTGTATGCTGCCCTATGTTCATAGTAGCACAATTTACAATCAATCTTAAACAGCCTAAACTCCATCAGTAGATGAGTGGATATAAAAGCTGTGGTACATTTTCACTATAGAATGCTATGCAGCTGTAAAAAAAGAAGGATAATTTACCCTTTGAGACAGCATGGAGGGACTTAAAGATTACATTTTTCAAGAAATTCCATACTGTTCTCCACAGTGGTTGTACCAGTCTGCATTCCCATCAGCAGTGCACGAGGATTGCTTTTTCTCTGCATCCTTGCCAGCACTAGTCATTTGTTGATTTGTTGATGATAGCCATTATAACAGGTTTGAGATGGGACCTCATTGTTGTTTTGATTTGCATCTCTCAGGTGATTAGTGACTTTGAGCATGTTTTCATATGTCCTCTCAGCTTTCTGTATGTCCTCTTTCAAAAAGTTTCTATTTAGGTTCTTTGCCTTTTTAAAAAATATATATGTTTTATTGATTTTTTTTTTTACAGAGAGCAAGGGAGAAGAATAGAAAGTTAGAAACATCAATGAGCGAGAACATCGGTCAGCTGCCTCCTGCACACTCCCTACTGTGGGTTATGTGCCCACAACCAAGGTACATGCCCTTGACCTGAATCAAACCTGGTAAAGATATTGCTACAACATATATCTGATATTTTGCTGCCTGTGGAGTCTTCTAAGATTGTTATGGTTTCCCATCTTATATTTAAATCCTTTGACTATTTTGAGTTCATTTTTGTGTATGGTCTAAGTTGGTGATCTAGTTTCATTTTTTTTGTATGTATCTGACCAAATTTCCCAGCACAAGTTAATGAAGAGATTTTCTTAACTTTATTGTATAATCTTGCCTCCTTTATCAAATATTAATTGACCATAACGGCCTCGGTCTATTTTTGGGTTCTCTGTTATGTACCATTGGCTTATATGTTTGTTCTTATGCCAGTACCAGGCAGTTTTGAGAACCATAGCTTTGTAATATAGCTTGATATCTGGTATTTTGATCCCTACCACTTTGTTCTTTCTCAGGATTTCTGTGGCTATTTGGGATATTTTTTATTTCAGATTAATTTCTGGAGAGTTATTTCTATGTCTCTGAAGTATGCCTTTGATATTTTACCTAGGGACCTAATGCACGAAATTTGTGCACCAGGAGTGAGAGGGTCCCTCAGCCCAACCTGCTCTCACATATAGAAGCCCTCAGGGGATGTCCTACTACTGAAGTCTGCCTCCCTTTGTGGGAGGCAACGGGCTGATCAGGGAAGGCACCAGCCCCATCACCCCACTGCTGCAGCCACTGCCAGTCACCACAGCCACCAACATATTTTCCTCAATAAAAATTCTAGTCCCTTCATCATAAAAAAATGACAACTTTTTTTAGGCATTTTCAAGATGTTTTTTTCATAGGATATGGTATTTCTTTCTTATTTTTTTCTTTTTTTTTATCCTCACTTGAGGATATATTTCCATTGACTTTTAGAGAATGTGGAAGAGAAAGGGAAAGACAGAGAGAAACATCAAAGTGAGAAGAATACTTTGATTGGTTGCCTCCTGCATGAGCCCTGACCTAGGCCCTGCCAGGGTGAAGCCTGCAACTTAGGTACATGCCCTTGATCAGAAATGAACCCAGACCCTGCGGTCTGCAGGCTGAGGTATTATCCACTGAGCCAAGTCTGCTAGGGCAGGATATGACATTTTTTTAGCCCTCCAGCAGCAGACCTTTGCCTTTTTCTTAAGAAATGTGGTGGGAAAATCCTAGATTATCTTTTTGAATTCTTATTACACAAGTTACTAAGAATATTAGCAGTGGTATACAGGGGGCTTAGCCAATGAGCTGTCAGAAAAGGTGTTTCCTCTGTAGTTCATACCAATTGCCAACAGCCTCTGATCACTGGCTTTGCCCCTTCCTGGATCTGCCCAGGATGAAAGCCTCTGTCCTATGCTTTTGGCCTGGGTGGGGAACCCCCAGCTCTCTCTGATGCTGGCTCTTTTCCTGCCCAGGCAAAAAGCCTCTGGGCAGGGGACCCCCAGCTCCCTCCAATCACCAGCTCTGCCCTTGCCCTCTTGCTCTGATCGCAAGCTTGGCCCTACCCAAGAGCCCATTGGCTTAGGCCTTTCATAGGCTGCTCAGGGCCCACGCAGAGCCTACCTAGTGACCTGGGTGCTAGGATGTTTCCAGGACCCAGGCTCTGGGTGCCTGTGTATGCAAATTAACTGCCATCTTTGTTGGGCTAATATGCATACTCACTCTGATTGGTTATGGGCATAGCAGAGATATAGTCAATTTACATGTTTGTCTATTATTAGGTAAGATGGGGATTGAATCCATAGATTACTTTAGGAAGTATGGACATTTTAATGATGTTGATTCTAGCAATCCTATGAACATGGTGTGTTCCTCCATTTATTTGTTTTCCTCTATCTCTTTTTTCAATGTCCTATAGTTTTCAGAGTACAGATCTTTTACCTTGTTAATTAAGTTTATTCTGGGGAATCTTAATTTTTTGATGCAATGATAAATGGGATTTTTTTTTTTAGTTTCTCTGTGAGTTCATTACTGGTGTATAAAAAAGTCATAGATTTCTGGGTCTTAATTTTTATACTACTACATTGCCAAATTTATTTATTAAGTCTAGTAGTTTTTTGATGGAGTCTTTGGAGTTTTCTATGTTTAGTATCATGTCATCTGTGAATAATGAAAGTTTTATGTCTTCTTTTCCAGTTTGGACACTTACTATTTCTTCTTGCTGTCTGATCTCTATGGCTAGCACTTCCAATATTAGTATATTGAACAGGAGTGATGAAAGAGGGCATCCTTGTCTTATTCCTGTTCTTAGAGGAAATACATTTAGTTTTTGACCCTTGAGTATGGTATTGACTATAGATTTGTCTTAAAAGGCTTTTATTATGTTGAGGTATTATCCCTCTATTTTCACTTTCCTGAGAGTTTTTATCAAGAAAGTTTATTAGATTTTGTCAAATGCTTTTACTGCATCGCTTGATATGACTATGTGATTTTTGTCTCTCAATTTATGGGATGTATCCCATTTATTGATTTGTGGATATTGTATCATTCTTGCATCCCTGGAATAAATCCCACTTGGTCATGGTGTGTGGTCTTTCTAATGTAATGCTGGATCCGATTTGCTAGAATTTTGTTGAGGATTTTAGCATCTATGTTCATCAAGGATATTGGTCTATAGTTCTCTTTCTTTGTGATGTCTTTACCTGGTTTTGGAATTAGGGGAATGCTGGCTTCATAGAAAGAGCTTGGTAGTGTACCTTGCTCTTGAATTTTTTGGAATAGTCTGAGGAGCATAGGATTTAATTTTTCTTGGAATTCTTGGTAGAACTCCTCTGTAAAGCCATCCCTACCAGGGTTTTTGTTTGTTGGAATATTTTTCATTACTGCTTCAATATCATTGGTAACTGAATATAGACAAGAAAGAGATAGCTTTTATAAAGCTGTTTTGGTTGCCCCAGATAAGTATTTCTTTAGCTCAGAAATATTTTCCTTTATTTTGTTATATTGGTAAACATTTTTTTGCTTTATCAATTTTATTGTGCAATGTAGAAAGAAAATAAAATTGTGTATTTAGACTCCCTCTTGAATATCTTTTCTTTCTTTCATTTTTTGCTTTTAACACTGCTTATTTTTTTTTACTTTTTTATTAATGTATTACATATATACATATCTTCCCATTCCCCCCCTTTGAATATCTTAATCTTTTAAGTTATGATTCTTAAAATTTTCATTTAACACTATCTTAAGATTTATCTAATTTTGGAATTTATATTGTTAACTTTTTTATCTTCTGTATTAAATATGCACATATATCAAACATTCATTCCTCTAATTATGGCCATTAGCTACTCACCATCATGAAAATCTTGCTAAGATATATTCTTGTGTTTCCTTTGAACTTGTGGAATAAATATTCATTTGTACACACAATAATAGGATTCTTGGTTTTATACATGTTAAATTTCACAGAAATATTGCCTGAATTCTCATCAAAGTGCCCATCCAGTTGATATGTCTACCAGCAATTCATGAAAGTTTCACATTCTTGTATTTGCTAAAAATTGACATTATCTACTTTTATTTTAAAATACATTTTATTGATTTGTTACAGAGAGGAAGGGAGAGGGATAGAGAGTTAGAACCATCGATGAGAGAGAAACATTGATCAGCAGCCTTCTGCACGCCCCCTACAGGGGATGTTCTTGCAACCAAGGTACATGCCCTTGACTGGAATCAAACCTGGGACCTTTCAATCTGCAGACCAGTGCTCTATCCACTGAGCCAAACCAGTTTTGGCTATTATCTACTTTTAAATATTCACCACTCTGATTTATATAAAGCAAAATATCATTAATATTTTATTTTCCATTTATATGCACTTCTAAGTCTTCATCAATCTGGCTAGCACTATTTGCTCAGTTCTCGTAATTCCCTGAAACCTCTCCACACCCAACTAGCAGACCTATCCAAATTGCAAGCCCATCCAAGCTCTTGTCAGTGGCTTTTCCATACAAATGACCTGTTTTGATTCATGCTATCAACTTTCCTAAAAGCTCTCAAACAGGCAGCATTTGATCTCTTGTACCTCTTGGCCCCAGGTCTGGTATAACAAAAGCTGGCCTTGGTTCACAGCTTTGCCTCTCCCAGGCACTACCAAGCCTAACACAAGTAGATTACTTTGTAGCTCATGTTGGGTGGTTATGGGCAGGGCACAGGCAGAGGCTGACCTTGGCCTGAACCTCCTAGGATGCTCCAGAGCCAGCATACCTGTGGACAGCTTCATATAATGCCAAAGCACTACCAACCACCTCCACTAGCAACACACTTGAGAAGTGGACTCTGTGGGCATCAAAACCCTGTTGAAGTGTGTTCTGTTCTGTGGAGTCTCCAAGGTGGTTATAGCCAGTTCTTGCAGCTGATGGGCCTGGGGGTACAACCTTCCCATTGGGGTGCTAATATCAATCAAGAATAAACAACAACAGGAGGTTGTACAAGGCCCATATAGTTGGGGGGATACACCTGAAAAACATAACTCAGGTGACTATGAAGGCTGTGTCACTGAGCCATATAGGGCATCTTCTGTATAAGGCCACTATACCAAGACCAAGAGACCTAGCATCTCTATATAACACATAAAAATAAACACAAGGAGGCAGCCAAAGTGAGACAAGGAATATGTCCCAAATGAAAGAAAAGGACAAAACTCCAGAAAGACAAGGAAACAAAATGGAGATAAGCAATCTACCAGACACAGAGTGAAAAATGTTGTTTATGAGGATGCTCAATGAAGTTGGGGAAAGAGTAGAAGAACTTAGTGAGAACTTTAACAAAGAGATAGGAAACAGGAAAGCAGAGAGAGAAAACAAAATTATCAGTCAGAAATGAAGAATACACTAACTTAAGTGAAGACTATATTATAGAGTAGATTAGATGAAGCAGAGGATGAACTCAGTGATTTGAAAGACAAGGAAGCAGAAAACACCCAATCATAATAGCAAAAAGAAAAAAAAAATCCAAAGATAATGAGGATAGTATAAGAAGCCTCTGGGACAACTTAATGTGTACCAATCTTCAAATCATGGATGTGCCAGAATAAGAAAAGAGTAAGAAATTGAAAACTTATTTTTAAAAATGACAGAAAACTTTCATAACTTGCTGAAGGAAATAGACACACAAATCCAGGAAGTATGGCAGAGCCCCAAGCAAGATAAACCCAAAGCAGCCCACATCAAAACACATCATAATTAAAATTCCAAAGATTAAAGACAAAGAGATAATCTTAAAAGCAGCAAGAAGAAAGCAATAGTTACCTACAAGAGAGCTTCCATAAGACTGCTGATTTCTCAACAGACAGTTTGCAGGTCAAAGGAGATTGGCAGAACATATCCTAAGTAATGAAAAGCAAGGATATACTACAAGATTACTCTTCCTAGTAGGGCTATAATTTAGAATTGAAGGACAGATAAAGAGCTTTCCAGACAAGAAGTAGCTGAAGAAGTTCACCGCCAGACCTGTATTACAAGAAATGTTAGAGAGTATTCTTTAGAAGAATAAGAAAAAAATAATAATTTTTTTACTAGTAAAATGTCAACAAATACATATTAATCAACAACTGCTTTAATTGCAAATGAATTAAATGCTCCAGTCAAAAGACACACTGTGGTTGAATGGATAACAAAAGAAGACCCTAACATGCTGTTTACAAGAGACTCACTTTAAATAAAAAGACACATACACAGAGTGATGGAAAAATATATTTCATGAAAATGTAAACAAACAAACAAAAAATTGGAATAACAATACTTATACCAGACAAAACAGATCTTAAAACAAAGACTATCACAAGATAAAAAAGGACTTAGCAATTGCACTTTTGGATATTTATCTGAAGAAACCCAAAACACTAAATAGGAAAGACATCTATATTTACTACTACAGCATTATTTACAATAGCCAAGATATGAAGCCAACCTAAGTGACCATCAGTAAATGAATGGATAAAAAAGTGGTGCATATATACAAATTAAATATGATTTGGCCATAAAAAAGAATGAAATTGTGTCATCTGCAACAACATGGATGGACTTAGAGGGTATGGTGCCAAATGAAGTAAATCATACAGAGAAAGACAAATACCAGATTATTTCACTTATATGTGGAATCTATAAAACAAACTAAACAAATAAGCAGAGCAGAAACTTACAAGTGCAGAGAACATTTTGAGAATTGTCAGATGGGAGGGGGGTAGGAAGATGGGTGAAAAAAATGAAGGGATTTAAAAATACAAATTGATAGTTACAAAATAGTCAGAGGGATATAAAGTACAACATAGCAAATATAGTCAATAATATTGTAGTAACTATATATGGTGTCAAATGAGTACAAGATTTATTGTGGTGATCACTTTGTAAGTTACATAAATGTCTAATCCTGAGGTTGTACAACTAAAACTAATATAATATTGTACATCAACCATTTTTTACAAATTAAAAAAAACTAATATATAAAAGCTATATGTATATGTTTTAAATATATTTTTATTGATTTCAGAGAGGAAGGGAAGAGAGAGAGAAACATCAATGATGAGAGAGAATCACTGATCGACTGCCTTCTGCATGCTCCACACTGGGCATCAAGCTCACAACTGGAGCATGTGCCCTGCCCAGGAATCAAACAGTGACCTCCTGGTTCATAACACTCAGTTAGGTGGTTTTGTCCTGAGCAGGATGGAAGGGTGATTTCTTTCCTGGGTTCTTGTCCACGTGGATTCAAAGAATGAAGCCATGGACAAAAGGGTTGTAGAAGAAAAGGGTGGGAATTTATTGGAAGCAAATCCAGACTCCCATATAGGGAGGAGATCCCAAAGGGGATAACCCACTAATCTTTTATTCTAAGGTTTATAAAGGCTGTGTTTTTTTTGTTTCTTCATACTGCCTTCCAATTGGTAGAATATCACCTTCAAATCTCATATCTCATGTGGTGTGTCCCTCTTTTCTCCCTTTTTAATGGTAGAATTCTTCATCTCCTATAAAAATCTGTTTCCTCTTTTCTCCCATTTGTTGGCATTTCTCTATCCTCTGTGAAAGTTTGTTTCCTCTTTCTCCCCATACCCTACTGCTTTTCCCTATCTTCTGAAAATGGATATCATCCTCTCTCCTTATCCTGTGGAACTCCCTTTTTTTTTTTTTTTTTTGTCTGTGAATGTATGTCTTTTGGCAGCTCCAAGCCTTCATTCATACAGTTCTCCCCATGGATTCTCTTTATTGTAAAAACTCTCTAAACCTGCCTATTTTACCCCTAAAACTCCTTTCAGAATGACACCCAACCACTGAGCCAAGCCAGCTGTGCAAAAGCTCTATTTTTTTAAATGTTAATTTCCTTGGACCACTTCATGATTCTTTCCTTCTGACTTTATGAATATGCTTTTTACAACATTTATCCATTTACTTTCATTATTGTTAATAATTGTCAATTTACTTTTTAAAAATGTAAATAGTCTTTGTAGGGATTTCAGCCGATCTTCTCTTGATGAATATATTATCCATATTTTTAGGTACAATGTTTTCTTAATCCACTTGAAAATACTAACAGGGACTCTTCTAACATTTTATTCTGTTTCCAGAAATATTTCTTGTTGATCTATATTCCAAAACATTTTTTTGATGTACTTCCTTGATTTTAAAGAATAACCCACTATTTTGGATGTCAGGGTTTTTTTGTTTGTTTGTTTGTTTTTTCAGATTTCTACTTCTTTTTCTTGCAAATAAATAATGAAGTTCTTTCTTCTCAAACTCTGAAACCATGTTAAATTTAAGTTAAAATATCCCACATTTTAAGCTCAATTTCTTATACCTTTCACTTTTTCTTTGCAAGGTAAAGTTTTCTCAACATTTCCTTTAATATTAATTTCTACTTTGAATGATAGTCATCATAATTTCTTCTCCTCTTTATTCAGAACTACATAGTGACAACTTTGTCCAATGATCTGCCCTGTGCTGTCATATTGAAAATGTAATTTCCTAAATGTCGTTTTAAACTACACATTTTTACTATTGTTGGTCCTTTTTGCTCTTTTGTATGCCTAAATTCTTCCTACTCCTTAATAATAATTTTTCTCCATCAGGAGGCTTTCTTTTTATTCTTTTTTGTTTGTTTTGTTCTTTTGTTAATCCAAACGTGAGGATATTTTTTCCACTGCTTTTCAGGGGGAATAGAAAGGAGGAAGGAAGGGAAAGAGGAAGGGAAGGGAGAGAAACATCAACTGGTTGCTTACTATATGGACCTGATTGGGGGACCAGGAGTAAACCCGCAACATAGGTATGTCTCTTGACAGGGAATCAAACCCACAACCATTCAGTGCAAGCCAACACTTTAGTCACTGAAAAACATTGGCTAGGACTCTTTTAATTCTTTTAATGTGGCTTTAATGTCTCTCTTATCTTATTATTTAGCTTCCTAAATCTGCTCTCCCTATAACATCTTTTCATTACAACTGTTTACTTACCTGTAAACTGTTAGACATGTAAGCTCTTTGCGCAAAATCCTGAGGCCTCTCTTTATTCATCAACTAGGGACTGGGTGCACGAATTTGTGCACCAGTGAGGTCCATTGGCCAGGCCTTCACTATCAGGCTGAAAATGGCTTTATGACATCTCCCCCAGGGGTTCCCTATTGCGAGAGGGTGCAAGCCAGACCAAAGGACCCCACTGGTGCACTACTGGGGCTAAGGAGGGAAGCAGGAAGTTGGTCCGTGGGGGAGGAACAGCAAGAGGGCTCCAAGGTGTGACTGGCTTGTCTTACTCAGTCCCAATCAACTGGACCCCAGCAGCAAGCTAACCTAACTGTGGGAGTGTCTTCCCCCTGGTGGTCAGTACATGCCAGTGAGAGGTTGAGTGGCCTTAACATATCATTAGCATATTGCACTTTGATTGCTTGGAAGGCTGACTGGATGACCAGAAAAGCATATTAGGCTTTTATTATATAGGATATACTCTTGAGACCTACCCTATGCTATTGCTGAACAATAATTGGTTTTCAACAAATATTTTGAATGAATAAGTAATGATTGGATGATTAAGTATATAGCAAACTCCTCATTTGATTCTAGTCTCAGTTTTCTTCCTTATTTGCTAAGCTGGGATTAAATCAAGTTATTTATTGTTAATTTATTCTAGATATGTGGAAATCACATTTAGAAACAAATATTCCAAATTGAGTAACACTGGTCATTAAAATAATATTTTCACACACACACACACACACACACACACACACACACACACACACACACATACACACACATTACCATGCAGCAGACTTTTGTAACTAACTTCTGGAACAAGTCTTAAATATTGAGTTATTATTGAAATCTCTCTGATATAACAGTTTTTAGCTTTCCTCTTAGAAGAAAAAACACAATCTTTATAGCTATACAATAGTTTGTCCCCAAAACATTGTACCCTAATATTTTTTTATTATTTGTTTTTTTTTAACTTCACTCAAGGATATTTTTTCCATTAGTTTTTAGACAGAGTGGAAGTTAGGGGCAGGAGGGAGAGAAACATCAGCATGAGAGAGACACATTGATTGATTGCCTCTCACACCCCCCATGTTGGAGCCAGGGATCAAACCTGCAACCAAGGTATATGCCGATGGCAGGAAATTGAACCTATGACCCTTCAGTATGTGGGTTAACACTCTAACTACTTAGCCAAACTGGCCAGAATATACCCTACTGTTTTAAATACAGGTATAATTTTTATTAAAGCATTTTTTAAAATTTAAGAAATAAAAGCAGAGATGTAAAACAAAATAAGATTCCAGATTTTGTGTTGTAAATTTCTTTAAAAGTGACATCCTTTTGTATCTAAATATACAAATGGTATGTTTCTTGAATCCTTTCAGGTGAAAATAATGACTTGGACCTATTAGGAAGAGTTATTTTAATTAAACATAAATATGAAATATGTAATACTTATGAGCATAAATTTCTCCTAATAATATTCACAGTTCAATGGGGTCCTTTATAGAAAGGACATAGCAATTGATAAAGAGATCTGGTAGAGACATCTCCTGATTCAGAGAACACTCTTCTAGTATAAAAAGGAGGCAACTAATTCTTTTTGTAATGCAAAAAATACTTTGAGTTAAAACACAGTCTACCTAAGATAATTAGATTTAGAATGGTAGATAAATTAGAAATTGATTTTTCAATTTACTATAAAAGAAAACTTAGACTTAAAGTATATTAATTGGTGACCTGAGTTTGACCATTTCTCCCAGAAAGATGTCACTCCCTTGTATATATTTTAACATAGCATATGAACAACTATGTTTAATTACATAATCATATATCTGATTGTTCAGTCTTAAGTGATGTGAGACCAACAAAATGTGCCATTTGAATCTCTTAACATAAGGCATCCTAAGGCAATCTAAACGATCCCAGAATTAAGCTAAAAATATTTATGTCTGTATTTCTTATTAAATTTTTATTTGATACAATCAATTATTAGATCCTTAGCAAATCACTTAACCTCTGTTAATTCCAGTTTTTGCATGTAAAATGAAACCAGAAACATGGACTGGCTTTATCCAAAAAGATAATATTCATGAAAGATTTTAAGAAACTATTAAATATTTTAGTAATATTATTTATTAATATTTCTTATTATCAACAATTGATTTGACCTAATTAAATTTTATTTATTTAGCCTTTTATTTGAGTTAATCAAATCAAACATTCCTCTGGTGTTATATATGCAGTTTGCTTAATTGTTGGAATGAAAATCAGCAAGTGATAGGGCAGGCTAATTCTGCTGTAAATTTATACCTGCTTTATCAATCTGGCAATTTGAGATTCTATTGTTTGATTCCTAGACTTATGAATTTCCTGACTCAGTGAGAAAAGTAGTTTAGGGGCACATATCCTTAGTCTTATTAACAGGTTATTATTTATTTTGCAAGCAGAATCATTAAAAGGCAACTATCATCTATCACCATTACTGTATTTCTTAAAATCAAGACAATTTGAACATTTTCCTTCTCCCTCAAATAGGAATATACTGTAATCTCAAATTAGAGTCTGGGTACCATGGTACAGTGTACTTGATAAATTAGAGAGAAAAGGAAGATCACTGTGACTCAAAGAAGAGTTAATTTTGAGAGACATTTGTGGCATGATTGATTGAAAGTTTTCTAGAGTGAACAAAGCAGTTATCAGAAATTAGAAAAGCTTTTTCCTATTACAGTGATGAAGGGATCCTTTTTAAGACAGGGAACAAAGTGGGTGAGGCATGAATTGATTTCAGCAGTTTATAACCCAGTTCCTACCTGTGATTGGCAGGACAATTTAGATTCCACAAAGATAGGATCCCCGAAGCCCAACATAGATGTAGGAGTTTGATTATATTGGCCTTTAAGTTAAATTGGAAAACTTTTTTCACCTTATTTACTGTAAAAAAACATCTTTTCAAAACAAGATTACAATGAATAACTGGTTCTCTCACAATATACTAAAATTATATTTTGTTTAATATATAATGATAACTTGTCATAGAAAGGTCTTTTGTCATTATGGAATATTTACCTCAAGTGGTAGAAAGAGTACTAAAATGTACTTCCGGAAACTTATTTCTTAGTCTCAACTGCTAACAGGTTGACTTCCTTTAAGTTATTTGATTTTTTCAGAATAGGATTTGCACAAAATATGCATATGTTCTCAATAGAAATTTTCAATAATTTTTTGTTGAAAGCAATTGACTTAAATCAATAAAATGTAAAAAAAACTCTAAAGCCCTAGCTGGTTTGGCTCCAAGGATAGAGTGTCAGCCTGCAGACTGAAAGGTCCTCCTGGGTGTGATTCCTGTCAAGGGAACATGCCTGGGTTGTGGGCTCAATCCCCAGTAGGGGGTTGTGCAGGAGTTAACCACTCAATGGTCCTCTTTCATCATTAATGTTTCTCTCTCTCCCTGTCCTTTCCTCTCTGAAATCAATAAAATATATATTTTAAAAAAGAACTCTGAAAGTTATACTTGATTTTTAAAATTTCTGCCACCTCTGAAGCACTGTGATGATTCAATCATTGTGGTTTGCTTTCATTGTATTGTATATGGAGTTCTACTTGCATCTTTCACTTGTGTATGAACCACAGACTGGTCAGTAGGATTTTCTTATCATTCACAGAGATGATTATATCAGAACATTTGTTATATATTTTTATTGCACTTATTCCTTTGTCTTTCTCTATTATAAATTCAAATGTATTGGGAGTTTTCCAAGATGGTTCAGATTCCAAGATTGTTTTTTTAAGGTCTTTTAAAATACATACATGTTGGAGTATATACATACATGCATGAAAACATGCAAAGGTGCATATGTATATACCTGTGTGTTTGTATGTATAACATATGTATACATAAATATGTAGATATATTCAAATATATGGATATGTGTACACTTCCTTTCCTAGAATGTTATTTCTTCCATATCATCATTTTATATATGAAGATTTTGAAGCAAGAAAAGTTAAATAATTTTTCTAAAGTCACATAGCTTACTACTGGCAAAAATAAGAGCGTAACTTGTTTACAGAAACCAATCTGCATACTTTCTGAAAATTTTTAAAGAAAATCCTTTTACCTTTCAGATTTGAATAGTGCCAGAGAGAAGAGCTAGTAAATCATTAATTTTGTTTAATAATAGCAGCATACATTTTATTTTGGATTATATAAATAGGTTAGGGATGAGACAGCATATCGATTAGTCATTGCTACATAATGAACCATGTCAAAGCTCAGTGGCATTAAACACCCACTTATTTAATCATGATTCTATAGTTTGGCAATTTTGTCTGGACTGAGCTAGGTAGTTCTTTGGTTTTGACAAGGTGCATTCACACATACTATGTGGTCATCTGCAAGATTGACTGCAGGCTGGCTCATTTATTTTTTTATTATTTTAAATATCTTTTATTGATTTTTTTTTTACAAAGAGGAAGGGAGAGGGATAGAGAGTTACAAACATCGATGAGAGAGAGAGAAATTGATTAGCCACCTCCTACACACCCCCTACTGAAGATATGCCCACAACCAGGATACATGGCCTTGACCAGAATCGAACCTGGGACCTTTTAGTCCTCAGGCCGACGCTCCATCCACTGAGCCAAATCGGTTTCGGCAAGGCTGACTCATTAAATATAGACTCAGATAGGATGCTTTGAATGTGCTTCATGTATTTGCATATCCTCCTACACTTGTTCACATGTTAGTTGCAGGGTTCCAAGAGCAAAAGTGGAAGCATGCAAGATCATCTGGGTGCCAGTCTCAAAACTGGGCTTTTCACTTCTGCTACATTTCATTGATCAAAGCAAGTCATAAGGTCAACCCAACTATAAGGCATGAAGAAATAATGGCAAAGTTGCTTTGCAAAAAGAGTGGATACAGAAAGGGATAGGGAAGTATGGTCATTCTTACAACTTAGTAGAAATACCGTTTTTCTAACTGTTGTACCATATAATTTAGTTTCCTGAGAAGGGCTTAAGTGCCAAAATCACAGAACCCTTCTTTTTAGAACATTCTGGTATATACATACATTTACTAAATTCTGACATGGATACAAATCAACTGGTGATGAAAATGCAAAATAATAATATAACCACTTTGGAAAACAGTTTGACAGTTATAAAAGTTAATCACATGCTTATCATACAAATCCATAATCTTACTACTAGGTATTTAGCTACATGCTATGAAAACATATGTTTTTACTGGCACACAATCTCCAACTTTTACATAACAACTTCTATAGTGAGTAAACAAAATTCTGCAACTTAAAGCCAAGATAAGTTTATCTCTTTCTCATTTAAGAGTTCAATGCATTGTCTAGTAGATAGTTTTCTATGTAGTGATTGACAGTCTTTTTCACTTAGTTGGCTTTTAATTCCTTGACTGTCTTTTGCATCTAAGTAGCAAAATAGAAAAAGTAGAGTTGTAGTTGGCAGGGGCTTAATCTGCCCAGTCTTTTACTTTTGTAATTTAACATTTACTGGAACACTGTCATGCCTATTTGTTTATACAATGTCTATAGCTATTTTTGCATTATAATGATAACATTGAGAAGTTATGACAGACATCATATGGTTCTCAGAGCCTAAAAGCTTTACTATCTAGTCCTTTACAGAACTTTGCCAACTCTTTGAGTAGAGGATATTATGGTTGATTTTTTATAGGCCAAACCTGAACATTACACTTATCTCTGAGGCCCACATTACACTGGCCAGAACTCTTGTCTCCTGGTCCCATTAATACAATGCAGGCTGGGTTATATATACTACTTATGTACATAGGAGACAGGAAACAGGGTTTTTATGATTTCCAAAGAATACATAATTCTGTAATTCCATTATCCTCCGTGGTTACACAGGATATATATAGTTCTAGGCTGTGTATTACTGTTTCTTTTTATTTTTAACACTCCAATCAGTCTTGGTTAAGAAAATTTATTTTATTCATACCTGTATTTCTAGTATCTTAGTAGAGTGATTAAAGAAATAATGCAATTGGGAGAGAATTATCTTTCAGGTATAAAGGATTAGATTGAAAATGAAAAATATGTTCCTATTAATGGCAGATAAAATGACAATTGTGAGTTTTCTCCACTGATCTTGAGAAAGCCTTGATATCTTTATTAACATGCTGTTTTAGATAACAATTATAAATTTAAATGTGGCACTTAAGATGAACTAGATTTGTCATCACTGCATTAAGTTTTGTATTATTGGAAGACACTATTATATGCCTTATTCATCTCTGGATTTTTATAATAAATTTCAGACAAATTTATGAAATCCAATACATGTTGAATTTTAAGAAAAACTTAATGAAACTCAGTTGTGATATATATATATATATTGATTTCAGAGATTAAGGAAGGGGCAGAGAGAGAGAGAAGTATCCATGATTAAAGAGAATCACTGATCACCTGTCTCCTGCATGCACCCTACTGGGGATGGAGCCTTAAAACTGGCTCTGACCAGGAGGAATTGAACAGTGACCTTCTAGTTCATAGGTTGACACTCAACAACTGAGCCACACGCCACACCAGCTGGGCAAATTGTAAGTCTTTATGATATAAATAGGTCTTCTACTAGTAAGTGAGAAGGATTTACCCAGCTATACTATCAGCTGATCCCTGCTGGGTTTAGTGCACTAGCTTGACCAGCATAAGTCTTATTGTGAAATCCAAACTTCAATTACTACAATGGACACATTTTCTCTCAGTTTATTTCTTTAGATGTTCACCTAACTGCCAGTTAGTAACTTCAATTTTCTGAATTTAGAAAACGTAGCTACAGCCATGGTGCTAAATGAGAATTAGTATATAAATTTTATTTTATTTTATCTTTAATGGTTGTTTGTTATGGTATCCTTTAGTTATAAAGTTTCAAGATCTGAATAGCTTTGATTGTGCTACTTTCTATTCTTTTTCATTTTTTTTTCATCTCACTTGCCTGCTTTATGATTCAGAATAATGAAGTCAAAATAAATAAGCTAATTAAGAGTTTTGTCTGGAATAAGGATTGGGCAAACTATTACTAAATAGAGCACCTGAATTAATTTGAAAACTAATCATATTATTTTAAATCTTAGAACATATATACTTATGTGAGTAGGGGGTTAAATTTTCTTTTCAAGGTTTGTGCTAAGCAATTGATCAGGTTACTTAGCTGTGAATCCAGCAAGTAAAACCCATAAGCATGGTCAGACCAACCCACCAGGAATCAAAACATCATCTCATCATCACCTGATGACTAAAGACAATAGCTGATGTCTGTGGACCTCCAGGGCTGCAAGTAGCTGCATTCCATTCTCAGCCTTATCCTAGCCCAGTGGTTGGCAAAAATCATCAGTCTTCAGGAACAAATACCAACAATACAATGATTGAAATTTCTTTAGAGAGGCAAATTTTTTAAACTTAAACTTCTTCTAAAACCACTTCTTCAAAATAGACTTGCCCAGGTCATGGTATTTTGTGGAAGAGCCACACTCAAAAGGCCGAAGAACCATATGTGGCTTGCAAGCCGCCATTTGCCAACCACAACCCTAGCCCATTCCCCTTTATAATTCTGTTCCTTGCACCTTGCTATAAGCCAGGATTTGAATGCTTGTAATTGCCCTGTCTTCTTGATTGGCTAGCCTTTTCAATAAATGCCTTATGTGATTCAACCCTGCCGCTGTTATTGGACCACAGCATCAGGCAGGTCAAGTCTTTCTGGTGGTATCCTGGTAACAACACTATGACCCATGAACCATATTTGCCCCACAGTTGTATTGGAGCACAGTAATAAACATTCATTTTCAGAACATTGCATTTGCATTACAATGACAGAGCATATAGTTGTAACAGTCTATATAGCCCATAAAATATTTACTATGTGTTCTTTACATAAAATATTTGAAAGTTCATTTGTTCAACAACTGTTAAATAAATAAATTTACCTTTAAAATTTTTAAATAATTTATTATGCATTATAAATATGAATAAACTTGTTTTATAATCATTAAGATAAGAACAAAAATAAGTGATATCTATCCTTATTCTATCTTTAGTTTAGTCCTACAGCTTAGCAGCATTAGCCCATTGATCCAGAAAGTCAATGGCGAGCCCTAGCCTAGGTGTATCAGTGGATAGAGTGTTGGTCTGCAGACTAAAGCTTTCTGAGTTTGATTCAGGTCAACGGCACATGCCCAGGTTGTGGGCTCAGTCCCCAGGAGTCAGCCTATCAATGTGATTCTCTCATCATTGATGTTTCTATCTCTTTCTTCCTCTTCCTTCCTCTCTGAAATCAATAAAAATAAATTTTAAAAGAAGAAAATAAATGATGAAATTGAAAAACAATAATAAGTTGATTTTAGAGAAAATATGGAATTGATAAATAGAAAAGAAAATAGAATATTGATCTAGGCTCACCAAAGCTACGGTTCTCAAAACTGCCTGGTACTGGCATAAGAACAGATATATAGACCAATGGAACAGAAGAACCCAGAAATACACCCAAGCCATTATGCTCAATAAATATTTGACAAAGGAGGCAAGAGCATACAATAGAGTCAAGACAGTCTCTTCAGTAAATGGTGCTGGGAAATTTGGTTACATACATGCAAAAAAATGAAACTAGATTACCAGTTTACACCATAGACAAAAACAAACTCAAAATGTTTAAAGGATTTAAATGTAAAATAGAAAACCATAAAATATTAGAAAACTCTACAGCCAGCAAAATATCAGATATATGTTGCAGCAATATATTTGCTGATAGAGCTCCTAGGACATGGAAACTAAGGAGAAAATAAAAACAATGGGACTAAATAAAAATAAAAAGCTTCTGCTCAGTAAAAGAAACCATCAACAAAACAATATGAAAGCTCATTGCATGGGAGAAGATATTTGCTAATACTATTTCAGATAAGGGTTTAATCTCCAAAATTTTCAGGGAACTCACACAACTTAACAAAAGGAATATAAACGATCCCTTCAAAAAATGCATAAAGGACCTAAGTAGACACTTTTTGAGAGAGGACATACAGAAGGCTGAGAGACATATGAAAACCTGCTCAAAGTCACTAATTATCTGAGAGATGCAAATCAAAACAACAATGAGGTCCCATCTCACACCTGTCAAAATGGCTATCATCAACAAATCAACAAATGACTAGTGCTGGCAAGGATGCAGAGAAAAAGCAATCCTCGTGCACTGCTGGTGGGAATGCAGACTGGTAAAGCCACTGTGAAGAACAGTATGAAGTTTCCTCAAAAAGTTAAAAATGGAAGTCCCATTTCTAGGAATATATCCCAAGTAATCAGAAATACCAATCAGAAAGGATATATGCACAATTTACAATACTTAACATTTGGAAACAGCTTAAGTGACCATCAGCAGATGAGTGGATTAGAAAAACTATGGTACATCTACACATGAAATACTATCCTGCTACAAAAAAGAAGGAACTTTTACCATTTGCAACAGCACGGTTGGACCTGGAAAACATTATGCTAAGCAAAATAAGCCACTTAGAGAAAGATAAATATCACATAATGTTACTCATATATAGAATATAATGATCAAAATAAACCGGTGATAAATAAAAATTGATCCAGTGATAATTGAGCAGAACATCTAATCCTGGGGAGAAGACAGGGGAGCGGGGTGTAGAGATCAACCAAAGGCCTTGTATGCATGCTTATCAGCATGAACAATGGATACAGACACTGAAGCAGTGGTGCTTGCCCTATGTCAGTGGGAGTGGCCAGGGGGGGAGGTGTTAATCAGGGAAAAAAGGAGATATAATACTTTAAACAGTAAAAAAAATAAAAAAAGTTATCATCACAAAAATATTTCATAACTACATGAAGTGATGGATATTGATTAAACTTATTGTGGTATCCATTTTACATTATATACAATGCACAAAATTTGTGCACTGGGGGGGGGGGGTGTTCCACAGCCCAGCCAGCACCCTTTCCAATCTAGGACCCCCTCAGGGGATGTCCAACTTCCAGTTTACGCCCGATCCCATAGGGATGCCCATAGGGACCGGGCCTAAACCGGCAGTTGGACATCCCTTTCGTAATACAGGACTGCTGGCTCCTAGCTCCTCATCTGCCAGGCTGATCATCTCCTAACCACTCTCCTACCAACCTGATTAACACCTAACTGCTCCCCTGCTGAACCGATGTCCCCCAACTGCCCTCCCCTGACAGCCTGATCTCATCCCCAACTGCCCCCCACTGCCAGCCTGATCTCACCCCAACTGCCCTTCCCTGCCAACCTAATTGCCCCTGTCTCTGCTTGCCTGTTCACTCCTAACTGACCTCCTCTGCCAGCCTGATCTCACCCCTAACTTCCCTACTCTTCAGGCCTGATCTCACCTTCAACTGCTTTCCTCTACTGCTAACTTGGTTCTGATTGGCCAATTTCTATGCCAGTCAGCCTCAAAAGCTCTGCCTCCTAGGCAGCCATTGGCTCCTCACATTTCACCCAGATTTGGCTCTGACTGATCCATTTCTATGCTAGTCAGTGTCTCTGGGCTTATCAACAGGCCTGATCAAAAAGGAGGGCTGATCAGCAGCCCCAGTGGAGGCCTGGAAAGAATTAGAGTTCGGGAGAGAAAGAGAGAGGCAAGTGCTAAACAACAGCTTTCACAGAGGCTACAGATCAGACCCTGCTTCTCTCTTCAGGCCTCTCTCTGGACCTGATTTGCAGTCCCTTCAGGAGTCAGTGCGGAGTCACCCCACCTGCTGCCATAGCAGTCAGTGCTGGGTCACCATGGCAACCCAGCACTGACTGTAGGACTGACTTTTGGTTGGTCAAGCCTCTGGTTATGACAGACCCAGGGTTTTTATATATCAGGATATAAAATAATTATGTTAAATACCTTAAACTAATAATAACTTATATGTCAATTATACCTCAATAAAACTGGAAAACATTTTATTTGAAAAATAAGGAAGGTCATCTCATGGGAGAAACCATGTCATGTTCTTGAAATTTGATGTTCTCTCCTGTAATGAATGACAATTTTCTGATATTTAGAAGCAGGAAATAGATCAAGGACAAGGGCCTCACTAGCAGAAAACCAAAGAAACAGTGTGATATCTAATTTTACATATTTTATATTGAGTAGGAAATAAAGGAAATTTTTACCATATACTGTCTCTGCATCCATTTGAGAGAAAAATTTATTGTTCTACATAAATCTATTAATATAATAGATAACATTTGAAAATTTTCTAATATTAACCCACCATTGAATACTGAGATAGATCCAGTGTGGTCAAAATATATGGTTTTTATTATCAGTCTCAATGTGCTAAAATTTTGTTTAAGATTTTTGTATGTGTATGCACAAGGTGAATCTGTAATTTTTCATTTTGATAATGTCTTTGCTAAGTTTTGTGTCATTATTCTGACCTCATGGAATGAATTGGGTAGTATTATCTTTTTTTTTCTTTCTGTTCTCTGGGAGAGTTTTCAAAAGTTGAATTCATGAGTTCCTTAAAAATTGGTCAAATTTGCCTATAAGATCATTTAAGCTTGGCATTTTCTTTGTGCTGATTTTCAACCATGATTAAAATTCTTCTTTAGTTTAAGAAGGCTATTCATCTTTCTATTTATTCTGATTTTATTTTGATATATTTTAAAGGAGTTTCCTATTATTTCAAGTTTCCATAATTTTTCCATAAGATCCTTTTTGGCCTTCTTCTTTTTGAGATGAGCACTAGAATATGTTGCTTAAATTCCCCTTCAGAACTAAAAAACTTTCCCAAAGTGTTTTTTCACTTGTTTAAGGTGCTGCCAGTCAGTCCATCTCAGAATTGGTTCAGTGGACAGGAGATGCTTTAGCAAAGGTCATGTACCCTTTATGGGATGTGCACCCTTTATAGGACATGCACCCTTTATAGGACAGCCTGAATCCACCAACTGATTAATTTATAGATATACCAAGTAAAGGCATGTAACCTCACCTGACCATAAAGCCTTTTTTGAAGCTGCATAGAAACCTAGCTTCTGCCTTTGCTAAATTTTGCTTCATCCCCTTTTCTTGGACAGGTGATAATCCTAAGAACATTTCCTAATAGATCCACACATAGGTTAATCACCAACTCAAAGTTTTCTCCCTGGTGTACCCAACCTGCCCAATTTGTACCAGAAGTGGTCCAAGAAAGGACATGCTATGATGAGATTTGTAAGCAGGACAAATTGCAGTTATCTGTCTGGCCTCAAGGACTTAATCACTGGAGGTCGGTTGCCTAGTTTTGAGCAATGATGGGATATCCCTATCCTGTATATTTCCTAAACTGAAAATGAAACATCATGCCTTACAACTCTTGTAGGGATCTGGAGGCAGCATGTTCCACATGTGGGAATAATGCTTCAACTCATTTATTGGGTGTCATAAAAGATTTACTGCTCAAAGGGGAATACAGAACAGAAAGGGCTTTGCAGTGGTCCAGCCTGCAGTACAAGCATTCTTCCTGCTTGGGCCTTATACCATAGGAAACCCTGGAGCAATAGTGACATTTTAATGAGAAAAGGTCTAAATTTTAAGGCATTCCACATGGGAAAATCACAAAAGAGACTGTAGGTGACTAAGGTGTCCAGAGCAGAAAATAACCTTTAAAAAATAAGCTTCTGGTAGAGATGAGGTGTATGACCTTAAAGCACAAATAGCCTTGAAGCCAAACTGCTAATCATGATCTGGATTCTGTCCGGTATCAGGCTGGCCCAGCAGAAATCATTGTAAGATGAAAGTAGTATTTCTAGGGCCAGATGGCACAAATAACATTCATAAGCAGGTGACTCAGATCCCAATTCTGTCACCTCTGTTCCAACCCCAGATGGATTAAAATCTTAAGACATAAAAAGAAAAACTTTAAAATTAAATAAAACATACACAGAAAACAAGTTACTACTTTCTGATCCTGGATCAGAAAGAATCCCTAAGATACAAATAAAAATAAATCTACATAAGATGAAAACATTTGACTATTTTAAAAACAATAATTTTTATTTATAAAAAGATACTTTGGCCTGGTCTATGTGGCTCTGTTTGTTGGGCATCATTCCATGCAAGAAAGGTTGTGAGTTGGATTCCTGGTGAGGGCACATGCCTATACTTTGCTAGCTGGATCCCTAGTTGTGGGGAGAGGGGTGCAGGAGGCAGCCAACAGATATTTTACTTTCACATTGATGTTTCTCACCCTCTCTCCTTCTCCTTCCACCCTCTCTAAAAATCAATAAAAATGCCATTGAGCCCTAACCGGTTTGGCTCAGTGGATAGAGCATGTGCCTGAGGACTGAATCAAGGGCATTTACTTTGGTTTCAGGCTCATCTCCAGTAGGGGGTGTGCAGGAGGCAGCTAATCCATGTTTCTATCTCATTGATGTTTTTAACTCTCTTTCCTCTCCCTTCCTCTTTGTAAAAATATCAATAAATTATATATATATATATATATATATATATATATATATATATGTCATTGATTATTGATTTCTGGGTGTTAGCTTTGTATCATACATTGCTGAATTCCTTTATTAAATCTAGTAGGTTTTTGGTGGAGCCTTTAGGGTTTTCTATGTACTATATCATGTCATTTATGAATAATGACAGTTCACTTCCTCTTTTCCAATTCGAATGCCTTTAATTTTTTCTTCTTGTCTGATCACTCTGGCTAAGATTTCCAGTACTATGTTAAATAAGAGTGGTGAAAGTGATAGCCCTGTCTTGTTCCTATTCTTAAGGGAAATGGTTTTAATTTTTGCCCATTGAGTATAATGATGGCTATGATTTGTCATATATAACCTTTATTATGTTGACGTATGATCCTTCTATTCTAACCTTGCCAAGAGTTCTTATCAAAAATGGGTGCTGGCCCTCACCCACATGACTCAGTGGTTAGAGCATCGGACTGTACACCAGAGGGTTGCAGGTTCAATTCCTCGTCAAGGGCACATACTTGTGTTGCAGGTCCACTCCTACAACTGGTTAGGGCATGTGTGGAAGGCAACAAACCAATGTGTCTCTTTTAGACCAATGTTTTTCTCTCTCTCCTCTCCCTCTCTCTCTCTCATCCTTTTCTCTTCCCTTCCACTCTCTCTAAAAGTCAATGGCAAATATATCCTCATTCCTTGGGTGAAGATTAAAAAAAAAATGGGTGCTGGATTTTGTCAAATGCTTTTTCTGTCTCTATTGATATTATCATATGATTTTTATCTTTCAGTTTTTTTAATGTAATGTATCACATTTATTTATTTGTGAATATTACATAGCCTTGCATCCCTGGGATAAATCCCACTTGGTCACGATAGATAATCTTTGTAATATATTGCTGCATTCGATTTGCTAATATTTCATTGAAGATTTTGGCATCTGTGTTCTATTGATGTGGGTAGAATTCAGTTCTGTGTGGCTATAAGATTGCTGGTCAGTTGAGGCTTTCTCAATTCTTAGATGCTCCCTACATTCCTCAACCCTTTTATTCTATTGAAGGCACATTAAATGCTTCTTGGGCTTTGACTATCTTTCTTCATTTTCTGAAACCAACTGAAGAAAACTCTTGATTTTTAGAAGGTCTATATAATTAATTCAGGCTCACTTGGATATCTCCCTATCTCAACGTTAGCTGAGCCATATCACATAACCTAATCATGGGAGTAAAAATGCATGGCATTAACTGTCTGACCGATTATGCAGGCCATGTACACTAGAAGAAATTTTAGAATTCTGACTACCTCATCAATACACCAATAAAATAGACTAAGGAGACAGCAATAATTATGATTAATCCAATTATGTGCAAACACTTCAGAAAAGGTAAAGAAATAAATAAAAAGGAATTTGTCATTCATTATCTGATTGATGTCTGAGCCTTTCAGTTAGAACTTTATTGAGTTTTAATGTTTAATTTAAAAGTCTCTCATGGATGAGAGAATCTCCAGTGAACTTTAGCCCAAATTTCCAAAGTAAAAATGACCTTTGATCTAAATCATTAACTCCCTGGACAAGTGTACTAATATCTGTGGTCATAGCAGAGTTTCTAAGAATGTAGCTCCTTCTAAAATACTGAGCCTAATACTCTAAAGATCATTTTCTTGATACTTAATCTTTTAAAGTATATTTAAGTTATATAGGGCATAAGACATAAAAATAAAATAGCAATTCTAATTCATCAGTACATCATGGTGCTAAAGAGCTTGAGCTCTGGAGCCTGACTTTCAGGCTAAATTTAAATCCTGATTCTGTCACTTATTAGTTAGGTGGCCTTGGATAAGTAATATAACCTCTTTATGTCTAAGGTTACTGTCTGTAAAGTGAGAAAAATGTCTTAGTTTCTGAGGAATAATTCAGATGTTGCATAAAAAGAAAGTAAAACATCATATAGACTGTAAGTATTAGCTATGATGAGTGTGCACATAATCGTTTCATTATATAGGTTTATTTAAAAATATCTAGTGCATATGACTCCAATGCTTTAGCTATCTATCACTTTAGTCTTTACAAGCTACATAAAATAAAATATAGCTTACTCTATGTATTATAATGTTAATTATATAGTTGCCCCCTTTAACTACTTTTTAATATTCTCATGCTATTAAATATGTTCTTTAAAATATTTATATTTATATGACTTAAATCTCCTCAGTTTCTATCTCATGTTTTTTTTTAATCATTTAATTTCAGAGAGGAAAGGAGAGGGAGAAATAGAAACATCAATGATCAGAGAAAATCACTGATGGGCTGCCTCTTGCACTCCCCCACTGGAGATTGAGCCTGAAACCCAGGCATGTACCCTAACAGGGAATTGATCTGTGACCTCCTGATTCACAGGTCAAAGCTCAATCACTGAGCAACATTGGCTGGGACTGTCTCGTGTTCTTAAAGTAAATCCATTAAGATTTTGGCAAATTCTTTTATTTTACTTTTTGGGATTTTTTTTCATGTATGTAATATATTGTGAATTGACAGGCTATTTGTTGCAATCTTGTTCATATTTCTATCAATGGCTTATTCTTTATTAATAGGGGATGAAAAAAACCAAATGAACTTGCGAGACATTTTTATTTTTGCCTTTTATATCTCCTTTTATGATAAATATTTGAATATCCATTTTAGTCTTATAAGATATTTTGATAAAATGCCACAGTATTTTATAGTCAAACCTAAAGAGGTAGAGGACTTCACCATTGAAGAAGTCAGTCTTTTCTAGAATTCTCTGTGTGCTTTATTTTTTAAAGGTTTCATGAACCTAGAGTGGAAGCATTGCCTTTGCCTAGTTACAACACAGGTATGTATTTGTTTCTTTTCTGTGAGGAACCACTGATATGAGAACTCTAGGGAGTACATGGTAAAATGAGAATAAATAAAAACAAGCCAACTTCTTGTATAAAATTAAATGCCATATGCTCAATTTTTAGATTAAAATATGATTTTAAATAACTGAAAAAATGTGTCTCAAATTTATGCAAATTAATTCTCATAAAAGTAACTGAGTGGATACAAAATGGAAAACATGCATTTCTGGTCTTTTTTAGAGATAAATATTGAAATATTAATTCTAAGACTTTAGAATTACAAAGCAAGTTACAATAAGACATTTGCTTTCATCAGTGCAAAAGGTAGAATTTGGCATTCAGTGAAGTACCTGACCTCTGAGAGGTGGATGTACATGCCTGAAGGATGCAGGAGTGGTGGCAAGCTCAGGGTCATTTAAGTTCAAGTGAAATGTCAGTGCTGACAAACAGCAGAACTCTGCAATTTTTGTTAAGGACTGGGTCTGGAGTGAGGTACTTTGAATTATTGGAGACAGAAAAGAAACACAGAGCTTTTTGGAGGCTCTAGAAGGTGGAAATTTCCTTTGTTAATATATTAAGCAAGAATATATATTGTTGAAGACACATTAATATTTACAAACAGGTATCTTCCATAGATAAACTGATGGAGTCAGCAAGCAAACCCTAACCTTTTTGGAAGAATCAAGTGGTTAACTCATTCTTATTAAATGAATAAATCTGTGAATATATTTATTTTCATTGCATCTTCAAATGAATCCAAGCCCAGAAAACTAGAAAAGTAAAAAAAAAAAAAAAGGCATTACTTAGTAATTAGATTAAAATATATTTTGCTCTTTGAACAAAGGGAAATTGGGGGCGACTGGGACTGTAAGGAAGGACAGTTTGGGAGGACCCAGGCCTGCAGGGGAGAGCAGTTGGGGGGTTCCATGCCTGCAGGGGAGTGGTTAGGGGGTGATCAGGCTGGCAGGCAGAAGTGTTTAGGAGCGATCAGGAAGTCAGGCAGGCAAGCAGTTGGGAGCCAGCAGTCCGGGATCAGGCCTAAACGGGCAGTTGGACATTTCTTGAGGGGTCCCAGATTGGAGACAGTGTAGGCTGGGCTGAGGGACACCCCTCCCCATGTATGATTTTCATGCACCAGCCCTCTAGTTTACAGATAATTATACAAAAAGGATTCATAAGATTGCATTAATGATATATTTTATATATACATATATAAAATGTGTTTTAGTATAATCTGAAGATAATATTTCCACCTGCTTCATTCATATATTTTAATCAGTATAATACATAAAATAATACATTTATTTGTGTGCTATTAAGTATTGTCTTTACATAAGGGATTTTTTAGACAAGGCTCTCTGAGTGGTAGGGAACAGAAACCACCTCCCTTGTACTTAATAAAGAAGGTGGGTATTATTTGTCAGGTGATTAGGTTTTTGAAAAGTATAGGATACTCATATTATTATATGGCACTCATATGACTACTGGAAAAATTTTCTGCCTGGTCAGAGAGATAAGTACTCTATTCCACGTGCTTATTTAATGTGTCATGTGAAGTCTTGATAAAATGCCACAGTATTTTATAGACAAACCTAAAGAGGTAGAGGATCAGAATATTAGAAGTATATTGATCCTCATTGGGAATATTTTGAAAATGATTTATCATTCCTAGACTTCTTTCTGACTTTTTCAAATACTTTAATCTTTAATAACTTTAAGTTACTTACAAATGAATATAAAGGAAAACATTGAACCATCAGTGTCAGGCTCTGGCTCCATTTTTTTTTTAACATTATTCTCCAGAAGATTGAGACCTTGGCACCTAGTTAAGACCCAATTTTCATTATATTCTTAGGGCCAAAACTCATTTAAACCAGGAGGTCCTTGGAGCTCTATCTTTGATCTTCTGTTTCAGGAATTAGTTTGGTTAAGTCCATCTGCATTGACCTCTGCATTGTGTTAATGTTCTGGATTATAAACAGCAAAGCTTAACAACCTCAATTCCCAATAGATTAGCAGCTTTCAATAAAGTTTATTAATAAAATATTATTTTGATGGATTTAAAGGTGGAACAATTTAATTTTCTTTTCTTTTACAGTTACTCCAGTAGAGAAGTTCTATAAAATTAAGAAATCTCATTTTCTGCCATTTTTTTGGTGTTATATTATTTTCCTAATTTTAATGCAAGCATTAACATATACAAAACACAATTTCCTCATTTCTCAAGTTAGTGTATCCTGTGAGCTATAGCTTTAGAAACCTATTATCCCTATTCTATCTATGCATGTATTTTTCCACTCATATTTTGTGATACTATATGATAAACGCCAAGAAAGGCAGTACAGTCTCAAGTTTACAAGTAGAAAATGTGTAACCTCTTCAGAGATTTTAGTAACTTGTCACAGGTATCACACATAGTAGATATGTGAATCTGATGACTTCTCACTAACTCTATCACTCTTGTCTTGTGCATCACCTTTATTTTAGATATTTGCAGTAGGTTTCTCAACACAGAATCTAGGATAATGTTTTAAAATTCAGGCCAGATAAGACAATTCTGCTCAACTCCCTTCATGGCCAAGTTTTATTAGTTCTCATTAGGATGTTAAACCTCTGAAGTAGTTCTTATGAATGCTTATCTTTCAGCAAATATATCTTGTAAGCTTGGAAAGAGGATATCTTTCATTTCTCTGCTGCTTTTTATTAGGTGTTTATGTTATAAACTAATTATTCTACTCTCAAGATTTATGTAGGACCTTTATATTCTGCTTAAACATTATGTTATTGCTTTAGGACAAAGAATGATTCTTAGTGACTTTTTAGAATAATAATCATTTTTTTTGTTGTAAAGCTGTATCTATTTTTAATAAATGTTCTTTATACATCAACAGGAATATTATGAAGCACATTATGAAGTAGATATAAAATACAAAAAATATATAAAGAAAGAAATAAGAACAATTTTCTTAATATTTAAAATATATAATTTTTAAAATTTTTTGTAATTTTTTCATACTCTCCACAACTGAATACTCTGCCTTGTTAATTGCTCTGGCATGAACCCTTAGGTACTGAGATTTAGGTCAACTAGATACAGAATTATTTTAAAAGTATTACTTTTAGAAAGTTATATAATTTACATTTTTTTTGCAGACAACCAAAGTATTTTGTCCATATTATAAAGAAGTAATAATTGGAAATTTCATAGAGGTCTTAAAGGCACCTCTCTCTAGTTCATTATGTTTTATATTTCTCTTTTATCAAACCTCTATTTTTTTGGCATATTCCTTTAAGCATTTAAATTGCTTGCTTTTCTAAATGCATGTTAAGATTTTGGCAAATTTATAAAAGAGGCCAAGAAATTGCTGTGAACATGAAGACAGACATAAATAAATAGTAATTTTGACAAATTTGATAGAGAGCTAAATCTACCAAGTTTTTCATGGAAAAATTGTGTAGGAAAATATGAGAGATTCCTTTAGCCAACTCTAATTGAAGATGTACATAAAACAAAGAAGCTGGAAGCCATCATCATTTGATTCTTTCTATTTAGCAAACAAATGTGATGGCAGTCAATAAACAGGTATATATGTCTATAAAATTAGGATATAAATGATCACTTTCTAGAATGTCATAGAAAAAAAATAGTAGGACAGAAAAAAGGGACATTTAACTCCATTTAGACATATTCTATATAAAACAATAATTTTGGTAGGTATTACCTGTGTTCAGGATCATTTCTCATAGTATAAGCTTTTCTACATCATCTTTCCAATCTCAGCTCCGTGATGCTCCTTGTGACTCATCATCTGGAGTGGAAACCAGACATGATTCACTACTCAGATGGAAAGGTTGGGCAGGGAGGTAGGCAGTTCACAGGTGTCCCTAATTACAAAGGACCAGGTGATATCTTGGTAACAGGATGGGACAAATAAAATCTTATTAAAATTTTCCTAATTCTGCACAGTGACCTTGCTTATGTGAGTTGCTTTCTGGACAGGATGATTCTGTAACTATTGGGCTTTAATTTGATTGATGAGAATCTGAAAGCTTTAGGTTAATAGCAAGTGTCCTTGAATAACAATCCTTTATCATTCTCTTCCCTTCTTTCATATGACACTCAAACAGTATTATAAAGATTTAAAGTACATTTTGAATACATTTAAAATATATTTAAAAAAAATTAGAGTGGTCTCAAATTTTAAACTTCCTGTGGGCTCTCATGTGTAGTCCAATATTGTCTATATGGTTCATCATTCATTCATCTTCCATCTCTGGCATCCTCCTTCCTTGTTTTATTTTATTTCCTCAGCATTCATTACGAATGTATCAAGTTTACACACCCATTGATGTCCACACATATAAAGATTTCTATCTGTTCATTGTTTTATCTCTAATGCCTAAAATAATATTGATACATAGTAGTCACTCAATAAGAAAAAAATAGTAAATATTTATAATAAATACGTGTTGCTTGAATGAATATAATTGTATTTTGATAAGGAGGGCTAGTAATAAGTTCTAAATTTACAAAGCATGTAATGCTCCAGAAGTTTTCCAATTTTAAAATTTCAGAATTCAAACTACGTCAGACAATTTCCCTCCTTTTTAAATCCTTACCTGAGGATATGTTTTTATTAATTTGAGGGAGAGAAAGAGAGAGAGAGAGAGAGAGAGAGAGAGAGAGAGAGAGAGAGAGAGAGAGAGAGATATCAGTTGGTTGCCTCCCATATGTACCCCGACCAAGAATGGAATCTACAACCTTTTGGTGTACAGGACAACACTCCAACTTACTGAGTCACTAGGTCAGGGCAGATAATTCCCTTTTATAATTCACTAGAAGCCTGGTACATGAAATTCATGCATGTGGTTGGGGCCTCAGTCCAGCCTGCACTCTCTCTAATCTGGGACCCCTTGAAGGATGTTTGACTGCTGGTTTAGGCCTGAAACCGGCAGTTGGACATCTTTCTCACAGTCTTGGACCTCTGGCTCCTAATTGCTCACCAGCCCTCCTACCTGGTCACCCTTAACTAGCCTTCCTGCTGGCCTTATCACCCTTCACTGCCTCTGCTTTCAGCCTGATTACCCCTAACTACCTCCCTGTGCTGGCCTGGTCACCCCTCATTGCCCTCCCGCTGGCCTGGTTGCTCACGCAGCCTGCTTGTTTAGTCATTTGGTCATCCCTCACTAACTTCCCTGACAGCCTGGTCATAGGCAGCCATCTTGTGAAAGTGTGAGGGTTAATTGGCATATTACCTATTTATTATATGGGATTTCATGCTAGCATTTGCAAGGTTTCTAAGCAACCACAGAATAAATGTTGAGAAGCTTCTAAGTCAGTTATCCTTATCCCAAGAAAAACACATCCCCATGTCCCTTTGCCCTTGGTCTACCCAAGATACCTCAGTCATCCTTCAGAGAGACAAATGATTATCACATGGTATAAAGAAAGACTAGAATGTCCTCTTTTATAGGAGAGAAGAATTGACAGGGCTGAAATGCTCAGTTACTTTTCTCAACTCACTATCACACAAGTAATTGTTTCTTCCATGAGACAAAATGTACATGTGCATTTGCAGGGTATGTGTTTAGGCAGGCAGGATTGGGGGAGTAATTGAAGAGAAAATAAGAAGCTTGGTTTAGTGAAAATTTCATCATGGATATTAAAGGTAAAAAAATAGTGGTCGCCACTATTTCTGACCATGTAACATTCCCCAGCCTGTCTGACTCATTTGGCTAAATTTTTTAATTTGAAATCACACAGAACTATAGCTTTCACTCAGATGGCAGTCTATCAGTAGCTTATTAAAACAATCCTGTTTACACACATATGATGTACTCTCCTGGTAGTAAACATTTATTCTTTATTTCTCCTTGGAACACTGGTGAGTAGTTAAGCATTTTACTTTATTACTATAATATGTGTCATCCTATCTAATAAAAGAGTAATATGCAAATTGACCATCACTCCAAGACACAGATGGTTGCCTACATGTAATCAAAGATGGCTGTCCCCATGTGGACACAAGATGGCCACCACAAGATGGCCTGCAGGCAAGGGCAGTTATGGGCAGTTATGGGTGACCAAGCCAGCAGAGGAGGGCAGTTGGGGGAGACCAGGCCAGAAAGGGAGAGTAGTTGGGGGAAATCAGGCCTGCAGGGAAGGGCAGTTGGGGGAGACTCCGGCCTGCAGGGGAGGGCAGTTGGGGGAGGCCCAGGACTGTAGGAAAGGGCAGTTGTGGGGGTGACCCAGGACTGTAGGGAAGGGCAGTTGAGGGCAATCAGGCCTGCAGGGCAGTTCAGTTGTGGGTGATCAGGCAAGTAGGGAGGGCAGTTAAGGGTAACTGGGCCAGCTGAGGAGGGCGGTTGGGGAGGGCCAGTCCTGTAGTGGAGGGCAGTTGGGGGGGGGACAGGCCTACAAAGAAGAGCAGTTGAGGGTGATAAGGCCTTCAGGGAAAGGCAGTTATAGGCAATCAGACAAACAGGGAGGACAGTTAGGGGTGACTGGGCCAACAAAGGAGGACAGTTGGGGGAACCAGGCCAGCAAGGGAGGGCAGTTGGGAGCACCATGCCTGCAGGGAAGGGCAGTAGGGAGAGCAGGCCTACAGGATAGGAAAGTTAGGGGCAATTGGACTGGCCATAGAGCAGTTAGGCATTGATCAAACTGTTAGGGGAGTGGTTAGGAAGTGATCAGGCTGTCAGGCAGAAGTGGTTAGGGGCAATAAGGCAGAGGCAGGTGAGAGGTTGGGAGCCAGCAGTCCTGGATTGTGAGAGGAATGTCCGACTGCCTGGTTAGGTATGATCCTGGTGACATGGTCAGTCAGACATCCTTCAAGGGGTCCAGATTAGAAAGGGTGCAGGCTGGGCTGAGGGATACCCCCTCCCTTGCCCAAATTTTGTGCACTGGGTCTCTAGTATCATTATATTAATTAACTCAAATTTCTATTATACCTTAAACTAAAATGTAGATCCTTATTCTGTTTCTCATAATAATACTTCATAGATATTCTAAAACTATAAAATATAGGAGGAGAGTTAAGCGGTCAACTTGTGACACATGGGATTTGTATTGGTCTGAGCACCTTAATTACATTATTTCTGCTCTATGACATTCTCTCCTGTTCCTTCAAACTATAGCATGTTAATTTTCTTTCATTTTTAACTTAGATATTTCCTACAGAATGGCTTCCTTGAGCCTCCTTGCCTTGGTTATTGCCTCTTTTATTGACCCTTTTCTTTCTTCCTTACTCTTAGCATATTGTATTTAATACTATTCATATTGTGAGAGTCAAGTCTAGTTCTATTGTCTGACTCCCTTGTTTAATTATATGTCCTGTGAAGATATATGAAATCATGTCCATTTTGTTCACTATTTTATTTATAATTATTACCATGCTTATTCTGCTTTTAGTATATTTTTGTCAAATTAATGAAAGATTGATTTCAAAGAATAGAAGTCTGTAAGTCTACCTGGCATGAAACATTTTTGGAAATTCACAGGCTATTCAGATTGCATATTACCTATCACAAGTAGCTGCTATTGAAACATGTACTCAGGTTTCCCATTTGTTAAAGAGTTTATTCTACTCTGGAAATACCTAGCTCTGCCTATAGTAAGCTTGGCCATTTGTAGGTCTTCCCCTTTTCTTTACTATATGAGTAGTGTCATTTAGAGGGCCATGATCAAGAGAAGACCTAGACTGGGGCTTTTAATGTGGAATTTATAAAAATTCATTCAATTGTGTACAAAAGAATACAAAGAAGCAATCCAATGGCATTAGAAATTTGAGTAAAGAGTACGACAGAGGAATCAGTCAGAAATTAACATATAGGAGCCCATTCTACTTTCTTTTCTATGTAGAGTGATAGTTTGAGATTCTGTGTTTCTCTTAAAATTTACATCTGTGAGAAGTTCAAAAGGACCATGATGGGGACTGAAAATAATGAGGAGAGCTGCAAGGAGGTGGTTTGAACATCAAGAGTTATGGTGACAAATCAATGCTCTTTCTTTTGATTTGATAGTGATCTATTCAAATAAATTCCCTTTTATTTTTAAAGCCTTTTTTATGATTCTGCCTTTACTTGTGTTCCCAATATCAAAAGAATATCCAAAATCATTTGATGCAAGTTAATTAGCTCTGGGTTGGTAATGTCATAGTACCACCCTATACATACAGTTTACAACCTTAAATATTTAATAATACATATTTTAGCATATGTAGTTTCCTAAAACAAATTGTCTGAATTAAATGATGTGAAGTTCATACATTTTTAATTTTTATGAGCATAAAATATGGTAGAAATGAGCTATTTTCCTTCAAATGGAACCTTTCAAGGGTTTGAATCAAGTAAGTTGTGTGATCTGTTACATATTTTAGACAAAAAAATCTTGTATTTCTGTAAGAATGAACTGGGGAAAGGGAATCTGGGTATTAGGAAAGCTAATTAAGAGACCACAGTAATAATAGGCATAATATCATGCTATTTGCACTCTTTTTTTTGCATAGAGACTGAAAAAAAGGGGGATCAATATGAGAGATGTATTGGAAGTAAAATTGACAAGACTGGACAAATAGCTAAATGATGTTTTGGGGGCAAGTAAGTCAAACATAATTTTCAAATTTTGAGGTTGGCTGACAAAGATTGATGATGGTTCCTTTTATTTTGACATGAAACCTAGCTGCTTTTCTAAGTCTTATTGAATCTGAAATATAGGCATTGAGTAACATTCTTTGGCAGAGTTAAAATGGGACACTTCTATGAGTAAAAATTCCCTTGATTCTGTATTACTTAGTTGTGCTTTCTGATGGCAAGTCTGTGGCCAGGAGTCAAATATAGACACACAGCATTGATGAAAATAGAAACAGCATGAATTAACAGCAGGAGAACTTTATGAACAAGATTTTTAGTACATTTTTGCTTGAAAAGACTAATAAATCAGTTCTGTAGAAAACCTCTGTCCTGATACACCTCCCCTCAAGGTAATAAGGATGATTTCCTCATTTATTACTTGTCTAAGCTTTAACCTTTGTAACTTCCCCTGAGTCAAATTGCAATTCAGGTTTTAGTGTGATGATTTATGTATCATATTATTAAGTAGTTTGTGTGAAATATATTTTAACTCGGTATTCCTTAAAGTTATTTTATCTAGAGTTTTTCATCCCAGTCTTTCTTGAAATCTGAAATTCAGGTTGCTAATAATAAAGGAACAAAAGGACAATTGTTTTTTCTCTCTTCTGGCTCCATAGGGTACTTCATTATTTTCTCTATAGGTTGGAGAAGAAAGAAACACACACGTTTTTATATCCAGTTCTCAAAATCAGGCTGAATCCATAGGTACTTTGACACTATGCCCTTGTAACTGCCTTCTAGCTTAGAATTCAGGATGGGAGCTAAGTGTCTTTGAAACAGTTTATTCAATTAGGTCACTAGCTATGACTATAAAGTGAAATATAAATGTTATATCTAGATAATTAACAAAAACTATCTCAGGTGAACTAGTCTAAATTAGCAATCTTTCTATTCATTTTATATTTATAAATAGCTGGAAATTTTACTTAATTGACCTAAGCATGTTGTAATTTTGCCATGATACTAATAATGATGGTTAGTTTACCATGTTATGGAGAGCTTACTATTTGCCAGATATTATGCTTATCAATTTATGTATCATCATGCTAAATGCATATAATTACTTAAGAATTTAGTATTATTTTTCATGTTGATATTTGAAACAACAACAGATCAAAGAAATGAACTTGCTCAGGGATATATAATTTTCAAGAAGCAGGGTTATTTTATCTGATGTCAAAGACCATGCTCTTAACTACTGTACTAAAATTATTTGACACCTCCTTTATTTTTTTCTGTTTCCTGACTATAGTATCAAAATTTATACTTTAAATGATGTTTAAATAAATAGACTATTTTAAATGTGTTTCTTATACATTATTCAATGTCCTACTTATTTATGTGTCTTTTGCTCCATAACTATTTCATGCATGTCAAGATGTCAGTTTTAATAATATAAATGAATGGGTCAATAAAATTGTCTTTATTCTGCTTTGAAAATTTCAATTTTAAGAAGTGATATTATTTTAATAGGAATTTGTTTACAAGGATAAATTTTTGGTGGGTAAAATGAATATCACTTCTATAAAGACAATATTATAGCCAGTGCCTTGCTAATGATCTGTCAAGTATATTTCCAAAGGCTATCCTTTCACAGGGGACAAAGGAGAAACTTCCATATTAACTCAAAAACTTTTTGAAATATTAATAATGTACATCAGAGTGAGTAAAGATTGATAACTGGTATTATGTTTATGGGTCTGAGGAACAGTGTTATCCTTGTTTAACTGTATGATAGACTAGAATGATAAAACTCACCCTTGCCAATTGGGCATTATCATGTGCACCAGGAGGCTGCTGGTTTGATTTCTGGTCAGAGCTCTGGATCCCCAATAGGGGGCATGCAGGAGGCAACAGAAGAATGTTTTTCTCATAGATATTTTTATCTTTCTCTTCCTCTCTCTGAAATTAATTAAAAAATATTTTTAAAAATTCACCTATGATAGTAAAGGTTCTCAGTTATTGTTTCATATGAACCACTTCCCATTAATAAAAATTGAGCTGTTCATGAGAAAAATGGAGTTGGCACTTCTGAAATGCCTATTATTCATTTACTGCATATTTATGTAGTTTACTTCTTTAATTGAATTTATTGGGGTGACATTGATCACAAAACCATACTGGTTTGAAGTGAACAATTCAACAAAAGATTTTCACACTTTCATCGTGTACCCATCAACAGCAAACTAAATTTCTTTTAGTCCCCTTTCTCCCTGCTCCTTTGCCTACCTTCACATACTCTTCCCATTCCTCTTTCCCTCTGGCTATCAATACATTGTTGTTTACATCTATGTGTGTGTGTGTATACTAGTGGCCTGGTGCATGCAATTCATGCATGGGGTGGGGGTGGAGGGAGGGTGTTCCTCAGCCCAGCCTGCACCCTCTCCAATCTGGGACCCCTCAAAGAATGTCCTACTGTTCGTTTACAGGGATCAGGTTTAAACTTAAACTGGCAGTTGGAAATCCCTCATGCAATCCTGGACTGCTGGCTCCTTAACTCCTCACCTACCTGCCTGACTGATTGCCCTGAACCACTCTGCCTGCCGACCTGCTTACCCACAAATGTCCCCAGCAGCCTGATCACCCACAACTGCTGTCCCATCCTGGCCTGATCACCCACAACTGCCCTCCCCTCTTGGCCTCTAACTACCTCTACCTCGTCCCTACCACCATGGTTTTGTCCAGAAGAATGTCTGGAACGTCCCCCAGTCTAATTAGCATATTACTCTTTTATTAGTATAGATCAGTGGTTCTCAACCTTTCTAATGCCACGACCCCTTAATACAGTTCCTCAAGTTGTGGCAACCTCCAAACATAAAATTATTTTCATTGCTACTTTATAACTGTAATTTTCTCTACTGATATGAATCGTAATGTAAATATCTGTGTTTTCTGATTGTCTTAGGAGATTCTGCTTGTGGTTCTCAACCTGTGGGTCATGACCTACAGGTTGAGAAAGCTGCTGTAAAGCCTAAAACCATCGGAAAACACAGATATTTACATTATATTATGAAGTAGCAACAAAAATATTATGTTTGGGGATCGCCACAACATGAGGAACTATATTAAAGGGTCGCAACACTAGAAAGGTTTATAATCACTGGTATAGATAGGGTCACAGGTAGGGTACAGCTGGTTTGTCCTGAAGGGTGCCCCAGATCAGGGTGGGGGTTCCCTTGGGGCGTGGGGGGCCCTGGGAGAGGGAACTGTAGTGGTTTGCAGGCTTGCCACGCCCCCATGGGGTGAGGGTCCCCACTGGGGGGTGCCTGGCCAGCCTGGGTGAGGGGTTGATGGCTGTTTGCAGGCTGACCATGCCCCCCGGCAACCCAAGCTCCCAGCCCCTACTTTCTTCCTCTTCTTCTTCTTCTCCTTCTTCTTCTTCTTCAGGTATCTGGGATTTATTTATCTTCTATAATTGAAACCTTGTAGCCTTGAGCAGAGGCCAGGGCAGGCTGGAAGCTTGGGTTCCTTCATCACTGGGGCAACCCAAGACTCTTGCTCACTCCAGCTCTGTGGTTGCTTGCCATGTTTGTTGGGTTAATTTGCATACTTGCTCTGGTTGGCTTGTGGGCATAGTGAAGGTGTGGTCAATTTGCATATTTCTCTTTTATTAGATAGGATTTGTGTATATATACATATAGAGTTTTTGCTTAATCTCTTCACCTTCTGTCATCCAATATCCCAACACTTTTCCCCTCTGACAGCTGTCAGTTTGTTCAATGTATCAATGCCTCTTTTCTGTTTTGTTTATTAGATTCCATATATAAGTGAGATCATATGGTATTTGTCTCTCTCTGATGAGTCTGTAGGTTCATCCATACTGCCTTGAAAGGTAAGATTTTCCTTCTTTCCTTCCTTCCTTCCTTCCTTCCTCCCTTCCTCCCTCCCCTCTTTCTTTCTCTTTCTTTCTTTCTTTCTTTCTTTCTTTCTTTCTTTCTTTCTTTCTTTCTTCTTTCACAGCTAAATAATATTCTATCTTATATATGCAGCACAGCTTTTTTCTCTACTTATCCACTAATGGGCATTTGGGCTGTTTCCAGATCTTGACAATTATAATTAATGCTGTAATGAAGATAATGGCTCATAGTGTTTTTTTGTTTTCTTTCATTTTAAAAACGTTTTTATTGATTTTTCTTTAATAACAAAAGGGGGGAGAAGGATAGAGAGATAGAAACATCATTGAGAGAGAAACATTATCAATCAGCTGCAACTTTCATGTCCCCTATTTGTGATTAAATTCAAAATCCAGGCATGTGCTCTGACTAGGAACTGAACTATGACCTCTTGGTTCCTAGGTAGATGCTTAAACACTGAGTCACATTGGTCAGACAGTAGTGCATAGTTTAAAAAATTATTTCAGAATAAAAGTTTCATGAACTTTGTGGAGTCTACTTTTTTCTTGAAATATCTTATGGGTAATTTCACTATTAATGTTCACAATAAAGATTGAGAAAAGATTGGATCTATTTTAAAAAATTGGATCTATGTGAAATCACTTGAAAATATGTAGTATGTGTGCATATGAGTATGAACATGTGTCTATTTATAAATTCATAATAATGTCTTATATTAAGTTATCCAGGCTTGAAATATTGGCTGATATTATGAAAAAAAAAGTCATCGGAGATAAATCATTTTGAAAGTAATCTTGAATTAACATTTATTTGGTGCCTACTTGATCTTAATACAAAGAAAATTAAGTAGATATGATCATTGGCCTATGCTACATAAGTTCTAATAAGCATGGAAACTAAATGAAAACATAAAAGAACATACATATTATTGTGAACATATTTAAGGAAAAAATCATAAAAACAACTAAAGTGATAGTAGTCATAACTACTAGAATGTCTCTTTTCATGGCTGTTGCACTGGAACTGTGCTAATAATTTCCTCACTGGTCTAGGCTTTTTGGCAGTTTTATAACATGATTGTTTTGCTTCTTTCATTGATGAACCATTCTAGATAAGATATAAAGGGAGTCTGCTTCCTTTATGTTACAGAGTTAGAAAGGACTTTATAGATTATTACTATTTCTTCCTAATGCTCATTGAGGGATTATATTTCTACCTTATCTTTTAGGTGACCATTCAGTATTTCATTTTTTGAAAATTATATTAAGTATCTACTTGGTGCCAAATATCGAATTAGATATGTACCTCCTATGTCTGAAGTACAACCTTTATTTCTGAGGTTCTATTGGGACAAACCTTATTCCTTATTTTGAGAGAAGTCTTATCTCTTTGAAGTGTATATTACTGATTCTGATTAACTTTGAATCTGAAACAATACAAAATATTACTGTTCACACACACCTGTAAATAAGATGGATCATTTATTTATTTTTTATGTTATATAAATTTAAATGCCAATTTTCCTCAAAGCACATAACTTTCAAGATTAATTCAGTGACCACCTGGACATTATCAATGTCCTTTTCTGACAGTAATCCTAGAACCTGGCATAGTATTGCACATATGCTCTAAGCAGAACACTATTTGAAATGTTTCTTCTTGGCTTGAAATTCTGCTCAGTCTGAATAACTTTATATTCTGCTTTATTTCCCTATGAAGTATATAATCCTAAACTTCTATAATGGGATACAAATAATTTGGGGAACACATTTCACTTATAGATACTTTACTACTCATTCCATTTCTG
>PVJN01005753.1:0-79910 GCA_004026805.1 Lasiurus borealis
TATCTAATAAAAGAGTAATATGCAAATTTACCATCACTCCAACATACAAGATGGCTGCCTCCATGTGGACATAAAATAGCCAGCAGAGGAGGGCAGTTGGGAGGGATGGGGCCTGCAAGGGAGTTCAGTTGGGGGCGATTAAGCCTGCAGGTGAGGGCAGTTAGGGATGACCAGGCCAGCAGAAGAGGGAAGTTGGGGGCAACCAGGCCTGCAGGGGAGGGCAGTTGGGGTGACCAGGATGACAGGGGAGCAGTTATGCATCAATCAGGCTGGTAGGGGAGTGGATAGGGGTGATCAGGCTGGTAGGCAGAAGTGGTTAGGGGCAATCAGGAAGGCATGCAGGTGAGCAGTTGGGAGCCAGCAGTCCTGGAATATAAGAGGGATGTCTGACTGCCCATTTAGGCTCGATCCCAATAGGATAGGATAGGGCTTAAAGGGGCAGTCGGACATCCTTTGAGTGGTCCCAGATTGTAATGGGTGCCGGATGGGCTGAGGGACATACCACCCGAGCATGAATTTCATGCACTGGGCCTCTAGTATATGTATGTGTGTGCTTGTGTGTGTGTGTGTGTGTGTGTGTGTATGTATGTATGTATATATATGTATGTGTGTGCATATATGTGTCCTAAAAGATGTATACACACACTTGGAATAATTCTATAAGGTGGTGTTTATTAAATGCATTTCATTTTCAAAACTCAGCTCCCAGCTGTGAGAGTGTGTATACACTTTTTGGGGAGCATTAATATAATCACTTTCAGAGGGACAAGAATAGGGAGAAGCTGCATTATTCAATAGACATCCTTTCCATCGCAACTCCAGATGCTACCAACGCGAGTGGTTAGCAGGCCACACTTTGAGACGTCTTGCCTGTAATACTATCCATCTAACCCTCTGAGTATACAGTGGTATCTCCAGATACGAGTGCCCTGACATGCGAGATTTTTGAGATATAAGCCATCGAGCGAGCTATTTTTGCTTTGAAATATGAGCAACATTTGAGATAGGAGTAATCGTAATCACGCAGATCGGCCGGCTGCACACGACCCACAAGTTTACCACGACCGGAGTAGGGGAGTGGATAGGGGTGATCAGGCTGGCAGGCAGAAGCGGTTAGTGGCAATCAGAAAGGCATGCAGGTGAGCAGCAGTCCTGGATTGTAAGAGGGATGTCCGGCTGCCTGTTTCGGCCCGATTCGGGCAGTCGGACGTCCTTTGAAGGGTCCCAGATTGGAATGGGTGCTGGATGTGCTAAGGGACATTCCCCCTGAGCACGAATTTTGTGCACTGGGCCTCTAGTATATGTGTGTGTGTGTGTGTGTGTGTGTGTGTGTGTGTGTGTGTCTCATAGTTTCCCAAGCCTCAAGGTTATGGAATGAATTAAACTCGTATCTCGAGGTACCACTTTTTAATTGTAATTTTTCCTTGGACCCCTCACTCAACAGCCCAGAGCACTGTGACCCCCTCATGCCAGGCAAGGAGACTGGCCCCACTCTGCCGATGGGACCACTGTTTGAGATCTGCCAATGGAGAAGGAGCCATTTCCTAAGGCTCCAGTTTCCAGGAGTAACTTCAGCTCCCATTTCCTGGACCTGAAATCACCCCCCAGCCCCCCAGCCCACGCCCGTCGGGTAGCAGCTCACTAGAGAGCAGACCTGCCTCAGCTGTTCTCGCCCCAGCCAGGTGGTCAGAGGGAAAGAGATTTGCTTACCCGTGAAAACAGGTTGCCTATAAATCAAAAGGGGTCAAGTTATACCCACCAGATGGAGGTTTTACAACCTTAATGTGTGAGTTAAGATATAATGGATGAGGGGAGGTGAAATTTTCAGGAAGGTTGAATCATTTGGTTGCCTTCTGGGATCGAGGGGAAGCAAAAGGTTACTGTTACAGTGAACAAGAATGAAGTCATTTTCGTCTCGGTAACCTAATTACAGAGGATGGGATTCTGACTCATTAATTTTCAAAATCATATCTAATTACCTATTGATATGGCTTACGAAGGCTCAAAAATGCATGGACAAATAGATGTTCTTTGCTAACCACAGAGCTTCTTTTACACTAGGTTTTGGCATATTATAATTTTACTCATAAAATTATTCTGGTTTTAGATAGGGAGTCTGAACAGCCAAGATCCATTGCCCCCTCTCTCCCTCCATCCACTTTTCCTATTTCTCCTTTTATTTCTCACTTCTTTTCTTTCTCTTTTTTTTTGTCTGCCACTTTGTTAGCCTAAAGAATGTCAAATGAACAGTATTATGAAGAGCAAACAGAATCCAAGTCAGCTTTCTCTGCTTGGGCATTCAGAAAGCTGAAATATTGATTAACCTAAAGCTTTGGAATTGACTGTGAATTTCATTTATCCATGTTCCATCACTGTTTGTAACTATATGAACACAGTAGCATTGAAGGAATTTTTTTTATTTAGAAAGAGATAGCCACAGGCAAAGCTGAAATAATAAATGAATGACAAAGGATATTATCAAGAACTAGATGCCCTGTGCATGGGATTCGTGCACCGGTGGGGGGCACGCCCTGCGAGGATTGGCTAACTATGGGAATGCCACTCATCCAGATGGACCCGCGCTCTGAGTGTCTGTCCCCACTGTGGGAATGCACTGACCACCTGGGGGCAGCGCCTGCATTAAGCGTCATAGTCACTGGTCGTCCAGTCATTCAGCTTGTCCTGCCATTCAGTCACTGGGCTTTTATTATACAGGACTAGAGGCCCCGCTCACGAAATTTGTGCACAGGTAGGGTCCCTAGGCCTCACCTGCAATCAAGGCTGACCTTCCCCAGCTGCTGGCAGCTGGCCCCGTCCCCCACCACTGATGCCAGTCGCCCTCTGTGTGTGAGGCAACTAGAGGGCAATCGGGGTCCTGCTTGCTCGTACCCACCTAGCCTGGGGCTGCCCGCAACTGTGGCCACTCACCCCTGGTTCCCCATTCCCCATTGGTCAATCAGTCATAGGGAGGGACTGAGAGGTGGGGTGCGGATTGAGCATCTGACTCCTGGTGGTCAGTGTGCATCATAGCAACTGAGTGTTCCACCACCTGGTCGATTTGCATATGTCTCTCTCTATCTCTCTCTCTCACACACACACACACATGCTTGTTTAGTCATATATGATGAGCTTCACTTCACATCCTGCTTTGGGACACTAAGAGAACAGGATTGGTCTGTAGAGGAGAGGACCTTTGGGCAAGTGGATTGTTCAGCGTGTCAACACTTCTTACATGTCTTAGTGTAAGTCCTCCCCCCACGCCGCCCGCCTCAACCTCCACATCGTCAATCCTCAGCCCCCTTAAATATGTCACCCACTTCCATCCCATACCTTTGTTGAGAAGGTTTTCTCTGAGATACAATTTTGAAGTTCCCCTGCATGAAAAAGAAAAGTCTGTTTGAAAAGACCGAACTTTTTTGAAATATTTAAAACCATTTGATAGATACTATTACCCTTAATGGAAAGGACTGAACTAATACACATTTTTAATTTCCTTCTGTAAAGTGACTTTTAACGAGAACAATGGAAGTGTGAATTGGGAGTCTAGGTGTGACTTATGTTTTGACACGGGTTCCTGACTTGAGAGTCATTTTATTCATCTGTGCTTTTGATTCACATGGGCCGGGTTTAAAGTCTCTAGTTTATTTTTCAGTCGTTCTACATGGAAGATGAACTTTCATTTTCATGTACAGTTCATTACTATTTCCCTTTCTGTTTGAAGCCCTTTAAACTGTATAATATGAGGCTGAACTTTCCTTTTCATGTATAATTAATTATTATTTCCGTTTGTGTTTGAAGACCTTTAAATGCTACAATAACTCCCTCCATTGTAATTTATTATCTTCCACTTAGGTCCATGGACGTTAGAGCTAAATAGAATTTTAGTAAGTTCCTGAAACAAACCATCATCTTGTAGAGCCCGGATGTTCCTGGAAAGCAAATTCACATTAATGTAGGTAGTGAGGTTTGTCACTGAAGATGGTTTCAGGTCTCAGTATTATGCTCGAAGTGGATTGAATTCAGAAGAAGTGGGTGTGAATGCTTCACCACAATGAGGTGGTCCACGCGATATAGGTATTTTTTTAAACTCAGATATGCAGGTGTGTGCCAATGAACCAGATAAAATTACCTCTGAGCCGGATCATACAGATATCCCCTCGTTTGTCTGATTCTTTGATCTTCTCTGTGTATATCGGAGTAAAGATAAAGGCATCTTCCATCTGCCAGTCTACCTGTAAATAGATGCATGGACTTGTCCTTCAAAGGCGTCTGTGTTGCTCGCTAAGGCAACAAAGAATGCCCGCTGTCCATGGAGAGACAGTCCTGTTGCTAGGATAAGCCATTGACACTAACAGTCACAGTCTTTGTACCACTCTGTATTCTCTTTCTCCTGGAATTTAGAGAATGCCAGGACTTCAAAGGCTATAATGCCTCACTCAACAGCCCAAGAAAGCATGTGTCTAGACCATGTCTAGAAACTGAAGAGACATCAGCCACCACATGTATTTTTATCAATTATTTGTTAAAGTATATAGAAAATACCTGGGTAATCCGGTGTAATGCTTGCATATTATCGCCGAGTCTACAAGTGTTATTTCAACAGCTCCTGTTCTGCTTTCAGTAGCTCCAATTCTCATTTCTATAGAGGACAAACTCCGGAGTTGGTGATATTTTGATAAAGACAGTTGCGCGGTCCTTTGCCATGTCTGATGTACAATAACTCATCCTACCAGTAGTTTTAGTGCTCTCTCTAGTGTAAATGAGCTTTTCATTGTGGGTAAATAGAGAAAAGTCACCAGACCTTAAAAGATGCGTCCCTTTAATCCAGTATTTGGACTAGCATATCAACTTTCCATTGTAGACATGGTCATTATTTTATTGTGGAAGTGATACTAAATGATCAATGATTGTATGCCTTTCCCTGATGAAAATATAAAGTGAATAAAGGACTTGCTAAAGTTAACACATGGAGAAGTGTAGGTCATAGCTTGAGTCTGTTGAGCTGCTGAATCAAATTCTGGAGATTATTTCACTGTAACTTTTGATGATGAAAATATTAATGATAATAATGACAGCAAGTACAAGTTGCTATTTAGTAGGGACAATTTTTTTGGTAAACTACGTCAGTTATCAAACAATCCCATGAGGCAGGTACCTTTATATTTGTAGGAAGGAGGGGGCAACTCTAGTTATTAGTCAATCAGCAGAATCAAGCTGTGAGAGTCCCAGCTCCCACGTGATGCTCCTCTATGTTGAAATCAATCTACCTCTAGACTTAATAGAATAAAAAATCAGCCGAGACCAGTTTGGCTCAGTGGATAGAGCGTCAGCTTGCGGACTGAAAGGTCCTAGGTTCGATTCCAGTTGGGGGCATGTACCTTGAGTGCGGGCACATCTCCACTGTGGGGCGTGCAGGAGGCTGCTGATCGATGTCTCTCTCTCATCGATGTTTCTGACTTTCTATCTCTCTCCCTTCCTCTCTGTAAAAAATCAATAAAATATATTTTAAAAATCAGCACTTAGCAATGATGATCTGGGCAGTAAAACAGAGTTGAAATGCATTGAACATGTAAGGTTGCTGGTTGACGAATAACAGGTCATTACCAAACCTGCCTTGAATAACTTTGAATACTCTGCTTTGCTTGTGCTATAACTCCAACTCATTACCCCAAGGGTCCAAGCTTCTAAACTCCTTCGTGGTCACTATTAAGAGCCTTGCTCTGATAAGAATAAATATTTGACCTGAACCCAAAGCTCAGTCTGCAAGTCCGCGAGCATCTCTGTTCTACATCCCTCTGTTAGGGATCCTGGCGTCTCTGCAGGAAGAATACACGTCTCATAGCCCATCCTTACACAGAGCTGTTAGACAGGCAAACCAGTCCATAATTATGTACTCCAATTATGTAGTTTAAAAAAGTGACACCTTATCTACAATGTAAATGTATTTACATCTTTGAGATTTTCTTTTCTGGCTGTTATATGAAGCTCGTGCAACAACTAGGAATTACATGAACGCATTACAGTAAAATCATATCTTTAAAGAGAATGGGAAGCTATGAACACAACCAAGGCTTAGCGGAAATGAAATCCCAGGAGGAGGAGGAGGCTGTAGTAGGTAAGCTGAGCGTTGATAGATATTTTCGTTTTTCCTAAGGACGTTTGCGGAATGAAGGTCTGGGTCAAGGATACGGCGTGGCCTGGGTGAACATTCTCCTTTGAGGGAAAGAGAAAACAATAGAGCTTTGGATGCGATGGATAGGACCTCAAAGAACCTGCAAAACACAAACTGTTTTCCCCAGGAAACAGTTACTGTGTCCTGGCTGTGGAGTAGGAGGCTGAGGGATGGTCCTGCAGTGTTTCAGTGATCAGAAAATAAGACCCCGGTAAAGCTGACCTGCCACAATACACACCAGCTCCCTGTCAAGATTTTCCCTGCATCTGCAGCCATGTGGGGTAGGATGCTAAATTGCTAAACCAAAACCTCTGAAGGATGTAACAATCTCCCGTAGTCTTTCAGGGCTCAGTGGACGGAGATACACCAGACTCTCAATCAAACACCCGGGACGCCATATCTAAGGAATGGGGATGGAACCAGTGGAAACTGAGCTTAATGAACCTTCAACTGATTCCAGACCAGATAGAGTCTTGGGATGGAAGGGTCTAAGTTCTCTGTCAAACAGAGAAAAGCGTAACTGCTTCTGGGATAAAATACCATCGCGTAGACCAACCATCAAGATTTTTAAAAATAAAAGCAAACCCACAGATGTTGGAGTTAGCTGGCAGGAACATTAAAATAACCATTGCTCATAGACAAAGATGAATGACATTAAGAGTTTCAAAAGAGAATTGGAATCTAGTTAAAAATTTAATATTTGTCCTTGATGAGAAGCATATTACTTACCACGAGATCTCTTGAAATTCTTCTAAACTTAATAATTCAATGACAGGATATTGAAAAGATTGAGAAATAGGAATCAAAAATCTATGAACCACCTGCTATTTGCTCGATAGACTAAGTACAATGCATATATTAAAGCATGTATAGAAGAGGGTAAATATATGAGGTAGTCATGGTTATTCCTGGTTTATAGATCAGAACGTCACAAAGTTGTTTCATATATGAAAGCAGGGAGCATACTGGTAGCCACCCCTGTCTGCTTATTTTCTTAAAAAAATGTTTTAATGATTTTTTACAGAGAAGAAGGGAGAGATAAAGAGAGCTAGAAATATTCATGGGAGAGAAACTTTGATCAGCTGCCTCCTGCACAACCCCCACTGGGGATGTGCCCACAACCAAGGTATTTGCCCTTGACCTGAATCGAACCTAGGACCCTTAGGTGTGCAGGCCAACGCTCTATCCACTGGGCCAAACCAGTTTCTTCTGTCTGCTTCTTTTCACTATATACACAGCCTTCCCCACTTGGCAAAGGTGCAAATAGCACACATCTCCCACACCACCTACAGGAAGGCTCATGTTGTCTTGAGCTTGAGACACCACTGTCCCAGGAGCCACCAGAAAGCCTCTGGGTACACACGCTAAGCTAGGCTGTTTCTCACCCAGAGATTTTTTTTATCATTAATCTTCAACTGAGGACATTTTTTCCCATTGATTTTTAAAGAGAGGGTAAGGGAGGGGGGGGGGGGAAAGAGAGAGACACATCGATGTGAGAGCGAAGCATCCATTGATTGTCTTCCGCAGTGCCCCAACCTGGGCCAGGGATCACGTCTGCCACTAAGGCGCATGCCCTTGAGCATAATGAAACCCTCAAACCTTCAGTTTTCTGGTCGACCTTCTCTCCACTGAACCAAACTGCCTGGGGCCTCCCAGGGAGATCCCGGTGTGCTGGGTGAGGGGCCGGGGAGTTTACTCAGGAGGGGGAATGGCTAATTGTGTTTCATGCTTTCCCTGGCTCCTACATACACAATGGAGCTGGGTCAGGAGGCATGAAGTGAACCCCATGATGAGAAACACTCCGGGGGCCTCAGAGGGTAAAGCTCATTTTTCAGGACTCGATGTGGAGAACTCACACTCTTATTGATGTTGGGCTTTGTATAGCATGGCTGATCCTTGAATTACTATTTAAAAAAAAAAAAAAGACTAGAAACCGCATTCCCAGGAACAATGGGGTCCCTCAGGAGGTATCTCCTCCCGAAAGAATAGTAAAATGTCACACAGACAGAAGTAGGAAGACGTGTGTCTCCACACAGCTGCCTTCCCGATGGAACTCTGAGTGCTCTGCTGCGTGCTGTACACAGAGTCTGCTCCACAACATTCATCCCCAAAAATGCCATTTTCATCAAGGAAAACGACCTGGATTATTCACTGATATTTCCTACCCAGAATAACCCAGGACGAGGATAAAAATGATGCCCATTTTGAGTTCTTTAAAATCCTACACTTCATTTATATAGTCCTAGTGCTATTCCCATTTTGGAGTTTGTGAAACAACAGGTTTTTATTTTTTATTTTTTATATTTTTTTTAACATATTTTATTGAATTTTAACAGAGAGGAAGGGGGAGAGAGAGAGAGAGAGTTAGAAACATGGATGAGAGAGAGACATCGATCAAATGCTTCCTGCACGCCCCCCACTAGGGATGTGCCCGCAACCAAGGTACATGCCCTTGACCGGAATCGAACCTGGGTCCTTTCAGTCCGCAGGCCGACGCTCTATCCACTGAGCCAAACCGGTTACCACAAACAACAGGTTTTTAAACAGAATCACACAAAAAGGCCTGGATTTTGTTATTTTGTTTTTTATATTCTGACTCTTTATTAGAATTTGATCTCTGTTACTTCACTGTTGTTTATTTTAATATTTTCTTCTTTATTGGTTAGGGAGGTATTACATATGTGTCCTTATGCCTGGATTTAAGCCCAATGTTATCCAAAGCCAAAATCTTGTGTTTTTCACTGTGGTAGGCTGCCTGTCTATACCAGGCCATGATTATAATGAGAAGGCCGTGTTTTTTCCAGCACTTTCTGCAGAGGCTGACATGTCGCTGATGCTCTCTCTCTGCCCATGAGGTTAGTGCATGTGTACGATGACTCCCAGGTAGCCACATGTATGCTGGCACGGAAACAGAGCTTGTATCTTGAGACTCCCTGCAAAGCCACTTCTTCCTCTTGAGCAGATTTCCAAAACAAAATAAATGGGAAGAACAGGAGTCCCCAGACTAGACTTCCTCCTAACCTCCTTGCTCACGTGATTCTTTTGGCTTTGCGCCCAGGTACATATTTTTCCCTCTAGAGGTCATTTCTCTGCAATATCTTCTCCACGACTGTGTTACAATCCCCACCCTGTACCCCCACGTGTGAAACATCACCGCCGCTCACAGGACGTACCTGCCTGCAGAAGAAACACCTTTGTTTCGTAGGAAATAAACAAAACGCCAGATAGAGCATTTAAACCACCCACTTTTCTTTGCTCTGAGAAAAACCTGTGTGAACACTTTTGCGTCGTTTTCATATTTATAGCTCCGGGTCTCCATCTTGGTCGCGTTGCTTGCTTTTGTTTCAAACATCTTTCATGGTTCCGCGTGCATTGTATTTTGAGTTGCTAAACTTCAACTGGTACTGCCCTTCTTTCACTGCCAAATGATGAAGATCGCTGGTAAAAGGGGAGAGTAATCTTTCCTTTGAGTAAAGTGAAGAGATGATGCTATTGGAAGAGTTCTGGAAGTCGGGGTGCCATTTCTGCTAGGCACAGGGTCCCCCACAAAAGATCAGGAGATGTCAACCCTGCCCACAAGCTTACTCCTTCTCCGGTTTCGGAGTTTAGCCTTTTTCTGAGACGTGAGGAGCCTTGCAGAGAGGGAGCTAAGAGAATAATCAGAAGTGCTGTGGTTTAGGAGGAAGAGGAGTAAAACATTTGGGATAGTGAAAAAAAGAGGAAAGGCAAGTTTTACAATTTACGTCACGTGAAATGGAGAGAATTTCTGATCTGTGAGAGCTCACCATAATTGGTGCCTATGGCTATGTGTGCTCGGTCTTGGCAAAGAGACTACCTGGGATGGCAGTGGTGGTGATCCTGGGGCATGGTGGGGACAATAAACATGGATTTCCTGAGCGGAATGTATACTATTTACTCTGTTTTTGTAATTTGTCTACAGTAATATCTCCCAAACTTTCAGCTAGACCAAACCTCAAACATTCACAGAGGAAGAAGAGAAGTCAATCCCCTCCCATCCTATCCAAGCCTTTCCAACATCCTATATAATAAAAGCCTCGTATGCTAAGTGCCCGGTCATCCGGTTGGCCATTCAACCAATCCAAGTGTAATATGCTAATGATATGCTAAGGCAGCTCAACTGCTCCCTATGATGTGCATTGACCACCAGGGGACAGATGCTCTGACCCGTATTTTAGCTTGCTGCTGGGGTTTGGATGATCAGAACTGAGTGAGATGGGCCAGACATGCCCCAGAGCCCTCCTGTGATCTCTCCCCCGCTGGCCAACGTCCCATGTCCCTCCCCAGATCCAGTTGTGCATTGGTGGGTTCACAGCTAGCGAGTGAAGTGACAGTGGCAGGAGCTGCTCCCACCTCCACAGTGAGACTAAGGCTGTCTGACTGCCAGCTTAGGTCTGCTTCCCATGGGGAGTGGGCCTAAGCCTGCGGTTGGACTGCCCCTGAGGGCGCTTGGACTGTGAGAGCGTGCAGGGTGGGCTGAGGACCCACCGGAGAGCACAGATTCGTGCACTTGGCCTCTAGTTGTAAATATTTACCCATCGGGGCTCAACCACACCAACCGCTATCCATTGTGTATTTATTACTCCCAGGCAGGCACGTGCATGCAGCTGGACATCCCCTGAGGGCTCTTGGACCATAATCCATGGTATCTCTTCTTTCATTGTACAGTGGTAGCTCGAGATACGAGTTTAATTCGTTCCGGAACCTTGAGGCGTGGGAAACCATGAGACGCTCGAGTCGCAGTAAACTGGTGGGTCGTGTGCAGCCAGCCGATCCGTGCAATTACTCGTATCTCAACTGTTGCTCATATTTCAAATAAAAAATAGCTTGCTCAACAGCTTGCATCTCAAAAATCTCATATGTTAGGGCACTCATATCTCGAAGTACCACTGTCTTAACAGGCCATTTACTGGGAGTTTCCTTAACACATTAGAAAGCTCAGACCGTTGGGCACGGAGCCTTGTCACTGGAAAACAAAGGAATTTTGAACATACATTTTACAAAGATCTCATGATGAAAATCTACTGTGCTTCATGGTTCCATCAGAGGAGATGGAAATCCATAATGCAAACTCTTAAAGAGGAAAATGTCATCAAGGTATATTAATTGAGATCTTGACTAATAATCAGTCGGAGAGTCTTCATCTACTTTTTAGTTTAACATATTGGCATCGGTATCAAGCTATTGACAGCTAAGTTAAAAATGAATTTCTGGTGACTGAATTTTCTTTTTTTTTTTTTTTACTTCATTTAAGTTGTTTTGCCTTTTTCTTACTTGTACTTTTTAACTTACATTTACATTTTGTGAATCTCTGCGTCCCTCCGGAATTCATTTACTATATCTAGAGTTATATAAAAAGGGCCACCGTAGCTGTGTGTGTGTTTGGTGGTTCTCATTTCGAGCACAAATGTCTAATCAACACCTACAGTCTGGGCGTGCGGTAGTTAGTATGCTCAGCAGGCTGCGGGACGGGCACCTCACGAAGCTTTGATAGACTAAACATTCGCAGATCAGCCCTGCAGTGCTCAGTTCTTCACGCAGAGAAAGCAAGTGGGCCTGTTTGAAGTCTTTACCGCTCTTTATCACGAGACCTAAGTTAGATAGGTATTCTTTCCACACATCCATTTGTCTGTTATTTAACATGTTACCTGTTCATAGGATTGAGAACAGAGGTGGCGGAATAGCACCATTTAAATTAGCTGACAGTTTTAATTCTCTTTTTTTTTTTTTACTTAATATAGACAATATTTTCCATTAGTCTGAAAGACTTTATAAATTGTTTACTAAGAAATAGAATTCGTTTGTTGAATTGATATTTTGAAATAATGATACAGGAAATTTTTTTTCAGAGCGTGTAACTTCATGTATGCCATATTCATTGCAATGAAAAAATACAGACAGCTCTAGCCCGTTTAGCTCAGTGGATGGAGCTTAGACCTATGGACTGAAGGGTTCCAGGTTTGATTCCAGGCAAGGTCACATGCCCGGGATGCTGTGTGGGAAGTGCGGGAGGCAGCCAACAAAGGTTCTCTCTCATCATTGGTGTTTCTAGCTCTCTCTCCTCCCCTCCTCTCTGAAATCAATATATAATCTACTCTAAAATAAAATAAATTACATATGTTTTGTTCTGACCAAACAAGCTCTAGACTGTTAATATTTCATTCTGAAATTCAGGGTACATCGTATAATAGCACAGCTTTGTTCGTATTCAGTCTCAAGTACAGAGGAAATGCTAAGCTGTCTTGCTGTCTTACCACCAATGTCATCATCACTGCCTGTGCTTTTTGTTTTTGTGTTTTTTTTTTTACAAGAGTAAAGGGCAGAATTCAAAATATAATGTTCCCGCCTGTGACCAGCATATTTATTTCCCTGCTTAGTGACTGGAATCTGTCCTCCATGGAGCAAGGAGAGCAGCATCTAATTTATGAGGACTGAGCTGGCACGTGCCCAGAGACCAGCTACCCGGAGTCCACATGGGAGAGTGAAAATAACCTCCCTCCCCTTTAGTCTACATACAGAATGGATAATTCACTTATTTACAGGAATTAATAGAGAGGCAATACTGTGTAGGTGCAGTTAAAAGAATTTTTCAGGGGCCCAGAAATTCTCCCCGGGATCGAAGAGAAGTAATGAAACTTTTGTACCTAAAGGTCAAACCGGGCCGCCGTTGCTAATGAAAGAAACTCGGGAGACATCTCTGATTTATTGCTTCCGCCTCCTTATCAGCCCTGAGTGTCTGCTGGAATCCGGGTGCTGATCAGACAGAGCAGATTCCGAGTGGCTGCAACCTGTTGGTATTCATGGAGGAACCAGCATTTCCGTCCTCCCCTGGAGCAGGCGAGCTGGGCGCACAGATCTCATCGGATGGAAGGGTCACTGGCTCCATCATCTCTGAGGGGCAGTCTGCCAAGCCAGGGGCTCCGGACTTCGCTTCTGCTGGCATCACTTTCTCCAGCCCCTTTATTATCAAGCGAGCCCGTGACTAGATCTTAACTGTACCTAAAGGCAGAGGGAATATTAAACTTGCTAGCAAATTTAGCTCAAGATTATAAGGAAAATGTTAAGTGTATGTACACACACATACACACACACCCACACACACACGTACACATACATACAGTGGTACCTCGAGATACGATTTTAATTCGTTCCGTAACCTTGAGGAGTGGGAAACTATGAGACACTCGAGTCACGGTAAACTGGCGGGTCGTGTGCAGCCGGCCGATCCACGAGATGAGTCCTATCTCAAATGTTGCTCGTATTTCAAAGCAAAAATTGCTCGCTCAATGGCTCGTATCTCAAAAATCTCGTATGTTAGGGCACTCGTATCTCGAGGTACCACTGTATATATTTCTGAATCTATATATGATATGAAAGTATATATACTATATATAGTCTATATATATAGTGTGTATAAATATATGCATATATACTAGTGTGTGTGTGTGTGTATATATATATATATATATATATATATATACATATATATATATCTGAATCTATATATGGTGTGAAAGTATATATACTATATATAGTCTCTCTATATATAGTGATATATATATATATATATATATATATATATATGCATATATACTAGTGTGTGTGTGTGTATATGTGTGTGTGTATATATATATATATATTCAGAATAGTTTGCAAAATCCCCATTGTGTGGGCTCCATACAAGCTGCATAAATAACAAGAGCCTTGGAGATAAAGTCAAAGGAGGAATGACTTGAGGCCTCTGGCAGCCAGAGACAGTGGGCGATTCTGGTTCAATCCGCCCTCCATTCCAGGTGTGAGCACTGTGTGTTGGCATTTGCGGACTTGCTCTTGCAGGATTGGCCTGAGTCTTCCTAGAGAAAGATCTTAGTGCTGCTTCTTTGAAATCCGGCTGAGGCATCTGTTCTCTCCCTCGGTACCTGTCTCTGGCCCCTCTCTATGTTCTGAATGCCATTCCCCTCATAAATTGCACACATCCCTGTAGTTAGTCTGTGGTTATGCCTTGAAAGTTCCCAGTGCCATAATCCTCATTGGCATAGGGCTTTGTCCATGTGCCCAGGGCAGTAGCAGTGATGTGCATTGAATGATTGAATTGTAGCTTTGGTTTCCCTGACCCCTGAGGTCTCAGGCAGAGTCACGCGTGATCCCCTTTTCCTGGTTATTTGCACAAAAATATTGAAGTCTCTGTCCTTTAGCCAGTAGTTTCAGCCCAGATCATCCATCCTTGACATACACCTGGAGAGAGATAGGAACCTACATTTTTTTAAATTAATTTTACAGAAAGAGAGAGACAGGTTGATCTATTGTCCCCCTTATGCATTTATTGGTTAATTCTTCGTGTATGTGTCTTGATAAGGGATCAAAACTGCAACCTTGTGTATCATGATGATGATAAAACAACCAAGCCATCCATCCAACATGAACCTGAAATTTCAGTAGACATGCTTTTTTGTTGTTGATGATGCTAATTAGTGAATATGATCATTTCTGTTGTTTTTGCTATTAGCTACTCAGTGATTTTCTTCATTTTTCATTCTCTAAAATTCCCATCTCTCAAATCATTTTTTTTCTTATAAAATAGCCCTTACTGTCAGGATGTTTTATGTTTCTCCTTGCTGATGAAATGACTTTTCACATCCCCTATTTTTATAGAAAAGACAACAAACTGAGCTTTAGATATTAAGGAAAACTCATCCCTCTGACATTTTCAGATCTCATATTAAAGATTGTAAGGTGTAAATATTATGTTATTTTGTAGAAGTTTTTAAGTAGCATTTATATCTAATCTGTCCCAAAGCAGAGAGGCACTGCTTAAAACAATCTAGAGCTACTTCGTAACTGTAGCAACGAAAATAACTTTATGGTTGGGGGTCACCTCAATATGAGGAACTGCATTAAAGGCACGTGGAATTAGGAAGGTTGAGAACCACTGGTCTAGAGGCAGAGAAAAGGAGAATCAAGTGTAACTCATCAACATGAAGTGGAATATACCAGAACAAGCGGGCACTTGCTAGGAGCTACTTGCTTCGGCAAAATTCATTCACTTCTAGGGAGCTCTGGACTCTCCTGAAGAAGTCATAGATTAGTGGGGGACAGAGACAGAACAGTCTTAGGAGCATGTGAGCTATAGAGAAGGTTTGGGATTACTGCTTTCATCTGATAATGCCCAGGTCCACTCTGATCTATAAAACAAATTCTCAATCTTCCAAAGGAAACCTGGAATTTCGCCAACCTTCCTAGGAGTTCAGTGGAAATTGAAGTGCTACCTTTATTTTATTATTATATTTTTATTGATTTTAGAGAGGAAGGGGGGGTGTAAAGAGAGAGATGGAAACATCAACGATGAGACAAAATTATTGATCAGATGCTTCCTGCATGCCCCACACTGGGGATAGTGCCCGCAATTCAGAGTATATGCCCTTCCCGGGAATCAAATCATGACCTCCTGGTTCAATGGTAGATGCTCAACCACTGAGCCATGCCAGCTGAGCGTGAAGCACTGCATTTAGACATGAAGAACATATTATTTCTCTGCTTGGCTTGTTCCAAAGCTCCCAGGGTAGCTGTTTCCAAGCAAAAAGCATCGCGTTGGAGAGACTGCCAGAATCGGAAAATTCAATGTTTTAGTGCTAACCTTTTTGTAAGATTTTTATCGTATGAAAGCACATCACACACCTCATATTATGGCCATACTGTGTACAATACGAATGTGCAGCAAGAGTTCCAAAGCGTACTCATTGGTTGACAGGAAGAAAATATCAATAGCATTAATAGCTTTCTATTTAGTTACTAAAGAGTATGTGTAAAGTGAGTTCACTGAGTTAAAACCTGTCATTTTAAAGAAACTGACTTTGAAGAGAAAGGAAAATATAAGAGTTTAAAATACATACTAAGGAGAAGTAGTGTTGTCTAAAAGTTTTGTTCGTGTTTTAGGTGTTCAGTATGTATTCTGGATTGTGACAAATATATGTAAAATATCGCAATAAAGGTATATTCCTAATATAGAATTCCTGAGTCATAGGGCATAAGCACATAAAGTTTCTAAAAGAATACCCCATGATTTTCCAGGTTTGTTTTCAGAAAATTAGTATTTCCCAGAAGTTTCTATGTTGCCACCACTTCAGCAGAAGTGGCTTTAGCGGACTTGTAGATTTCTACTAATGTGGCCAAAGATAGCAGGCCACTGTGATTTTAGCATGTTTCCCAAGATGAATGTGCATCTCATATCTCAGGGCATTAGGACACCGGGGACAGAGGAGGGCTTTTCCGTGTATCATCCCCATTTTTCTTCCTTGCATTGTTCATCTTTTTTCTTAGAACTTTCCTGGACTGAACAGGTGCTGTAGTGAAATGCATTAAAACCAAACTGTGTCATCCCGAACTGTGGTAGCCTTTTCACTTTGCTGCTGCTATCTTTGGTTAACAGAAGTTTCATTTTTATGGGGTCGAATTCATCAACACTCTACTTTAATGATTTGTAACCTGGCTGTTGTGTTGAAGAATTCTTTCCCTAGCCTAAGTTATAAAGCTGTTGTATGTTTTCCTCCATTTAAGTTTGCCATTGGGATTTTGGGGTTCATCTGAAATTGATTTTGATGTGCGGTGTGAGGTAAGGATCTAATTCCCTTTGTTTTCTGTAGAGGTAGCCAGTTGTTTAATCATATTTTATTAACAATTTATCCCCCCACCCTCACCCCTACCGCCACTGATCTGCAACCAGTTACCTGCAGTCGGTCCACATGTCAGTGTGTTTAGGACTTTACATTCTGATCTGGCTGATCTATTTCTGAACTCCTAGCCCATCCCCAAGTTTCAAATTAGTTTCAATATTTCAGGGGAACTACATTTTTTTTTTTTTTTGCGAAAGTGTCTCAGCTCTTTGGAGATTTTAGTTCTCCCATATACATTTCAAAAGCATCTTGCCAAGTGTAACAAAAAGACTTTTTTGATGTTTATCAGATATATTTTGGGATACTACTGCTATTTTGAATGTTATCATTTTATAATTTACATAATTTTGTTTTTTGCTGGGAGCCTATAGAAATAGACTTGATTTTAATATATGTATTTATTCTTATACCAGATCACTTTGTTATACCCTCTCATATGTTTTTTTATATTTTTTTCTAGAAGATATTTATAGTTTGAGGGATTATGGTTATTTTATATGCAAAGTGCTAGTTTTATGTCTTTCTTTTTAGCATACTAATTTCTTTTACTTATTGCTACTTGACTGAGTAGAATATTCAGTGCAAGCAACTTTGTCTTCCTCTCGACTTTAATGAAAATATTTTCCAACATTTTATCATTTAAATAATATTTGCACCCTAACTGGTTTGACTCAGTGGATAGAGTGTCAGCCTGTAGACTAAAGGGTCAGATTCGAATCCGATCAAGGGCATGTACCTTGGTTGTGGGCACAACACCAGTAGACGGTATGCAGGATGTAGCTGGTCGATGTTTCTCTCTCATGGATGTTTCTAATTCTCTATCCCTCTCCTTTCCTCTCTTTAAGAATCAATAAAATATACTTTAAAAAATGCAATAATATTTGCTATGGGGTATTTGTACATATCCTTTATCAACTTAAATAGGTCTTCTTCTATTTTTAGATTTTTTTAAATAGACAGTCATGAATAGATATTGAATGCTATTAAATATGTTCTGCATTTATTGACATAAGACTATTTTTTCCATCTTTATTCTATTTATATATAATATAACCAATATATTTTATGTCACTATATTAACATATTTTTATATCTCTGTCTTTCTGAAAGAAAGGCAACTTATATAACATATTTTTAATTGTCATAATAGTTCTATTAATATTTTATTTACAAGGTTTGCATTTATATTCATGAGTGAGAGCAGACTGTTATTTTCAGTGAAAAATAAAACCTACATTGAATTCTGAGGTCTTTTCATTCCATGCAGGAGGAGGGAGGGAAGGTTTGCCAGGATGGAGGAAATATTAGCTATGATTAGAATTGAAGTACCTGTTTTGAAGTGCTGTTTTTAAGTGTCCTTACACTGAATATTCATTAACTGCTGAAATGTATGAGTCTTTAAAAATAATAGAGTGTGTATAAGTTAAGAATTAGGCAAACTGATTTTGAATCCTAGCTCTATCACTAATTGGCTCTATTCACTTGATACACCAATTCCTTTATCTTAGCCTCAGTTACCTCCTCTGAAATATGAGCATAATAATTATGCCTACTTTATAAAATGTTTTTTAATATACTTTATTGATTTTCCACATAGAGGAAGGGAGAGGGACAGAGAGCTAGAAACATTGATGAGAGGGAAACATTGATCAGCTGCCTCTTGCACACTCCCCATTGGGGATGTGTCCTCAACCTAGGTACATGCCCTTGACAACACCTATAAGACGACCCCTGACTTTTGAGAAGATTTTCCTGGATTAAAAAGTCGTCTTATATGCAGGAAAATACAGTATATAAGACAAGTATATGTGGAAGAGTAGGGTTAGAGAAGGAGACGCAGGTAGGCAGGAGGCACGGATTCAGATCTTAGTCTACCATTTGTGTTGACAGATGGAACCTGCGCCTTGGGTTTTCTCATCTGAAAAGCTGGATGATAATTGTTTCTGGAGAAAAATGAGTCAACTGCTAAAAACCATACTAGTCTATCATCAACACTATATATAACATACTATTATATTTACACTCTACTATGGAGAGAGACTGTCTTATTGATTTTAGCTTAAGGAAATACCTAGGAACAGGTTTTGCATGTGCTTAAAAGGTTCTGATGATTTTTCTTTAGCCAATTCACATCTTTTATAATGTAACTTTAGTCCACATCCTTTACTAAAGTCTTTATAAGTATATATATTATACTTAGAGATCAAATTATTAGGTCATCACAAAACCATGTAAACTTCTTTACTTTCCCTTATAGCAATTCCAATGTTAAAATACATTTTTAAATGTAATTATTATCCCAAAAATATTATTGATGGAATCCATACATATCTTTAATATTTTCAGTCTCACAAATACCTCCCGACTTAGGAGTTTATACTCACAATATCCAAACAAGCTATATTGATATCTTGCTAGAAGCAGTGTATCTGTATCAGTGTAGAAAGTACTGTGGACAACACAATGATTATTCCAAGTAAAATTTTATCTTTAAACCCATATATATAGAAATATTTCAAATCAATGCACTGCTTCAATCCCCAGGAAATGCATTTTCAGAGGAAATGAAAGTCCGTTCAGCAATATCTCCGGGCACCTAATACCCTTGCCTAATCGTTCTGACTTGGTTGAGAAGAGTTGTTGTATGGACATTACCTACCTCACAGGATTGCTGTGAGGATTAGAGGAATCTCCGAGAAATGATGTGAGCTTCCTTGGGGAAAGATGTTATTCATACGAGATGGCATTTTTATTTGAATGAGTGGGAGATGGAAAGAGGATTATTTCCTGAAGTGGAAGGGGGATCTGGTGGTGAAGAATTCAGATGTTCCACCTGGAGTTGGGCGGATTACAGTGAAATCAAAGGGACACTCGGCTGGTGCAGACCCCCGGGCCCAGAAAGGAGGAGCGGTTTCCGATCCCCACCCCAGCCAGTTTGGGGTTTCCGGAATGCACCCACTCTTAGGAGAGGAGGGAGCAAGGGAGAACGTTTGAGGCGAAGGCAGTCAATGGTGGTTGAGCTCACCTGGTTTATTCTCCCCTGTGCCAATCAAGATGTGATGGGGTATGATTTATGCAAAACTCTCCCCGGTGTGAAAATGCTGCAAACAGTATATAATGTGGCCATGCTGGGTAGGTTTATATGGTTCCTAGGTGTCTGCCTCAGAACCCTGGATAGAGGCTCACATACATTTTACCTGGTCATAGAAACCCAACTAGGTGATTTTAAAGCCAGTCAACCATCCCCACCACTGTCCGCCATCAAATAAAGCAGCATCAGACCACACAATGCTTACCCTGCATAGCTAAGCACAAAACAGAGTATTACATCCAAATGCTGTTAATTGGTTTTTGTTAATTTGGTTATTTTCTTAAGTTATTACTTCCACTCCAGTCTTACTGCCTTATTATATTTTATCATCATGGATTTTTCCCTGTAGAAATGTATGTTGTAATTCTTAATTCTTTACTTCAAAAAAAAAATAAACACCGCAGAATATGTGGGTGATATTTGTTCATGTAATTGGTAGTTTAGTCTATATTGGAAAATAATGTAAAACCAATCCAATTTACATCACGTACAATGATGATATGGCTCTTAGAAAAATAATTCGAAAACTATAGTAACAGTTATGTTAATGGCACTTGAAATCCCAGGAACCTTTATTCAAAGATCAGTCTTGTAAAAACTTCAGAGAAATCTGAACTTCTGAAGATTGAATGAAGGAAGTTGTATCAACAAAGCATAGGATCTGAGGCAAATTCTGAGCTGGCTGTATGATACACCTAATCCTACATTTCTTTATCTGTTCAGTGGCAATAATTTAATATCAGCTTTATGTTTCTTGGTGAAGGGGAAAGAGATAACACATATAAACAGGCATATTTAGTGTGGGACTTAGTATACATAATATATTCAAACCTCTCTCATCCCTACCGCGACCAGGTGATCTTTAATGTCTCCACTGAGTCGCAGCTTTACAGTGGCAGGTGTAATAAATGCAGCGAGGAATTAAAGAAGGAAAACAAAGCAGATGGAAGTACAGTGGTACCTCGACATACGAGTGCCCTAACATGCGAGATTTTTGAGATACAAGCCCTTGAGCGAGCGATTTTTGCTTTGAAATACGAGCAACATTTGAGATACGAGTAATCGAGTGGATGGGCCTGCTGCACACAACCCACCAATTTACCGCAACTCAAGTGTCTCATAGTTTCCCACGCCTCAAGGTTACGGAATGAATTAAACTCATATCTTGAGGTACCACTGTAGAAGGTTCTGAAGACATATTATCTGAAAAAACTAGGGAATGTGCCCAGTATCCAGAGCCTGTGTAAAGCAGACAGGCCAATGTGTGCTCTCATTTCTTGTCACTGTACTATGGTCAGGCATCAGTCAGAAAAAGATAGCCTTTGCCATGTGATTCCATACAAGGCACTGGGTCAATGATCAGAAGAGCTAGAAGTCTAAACCAGGGACACTGAGGCAAACCAGAGATTGGCAGATACCCAGCCACCACCATACTAGGTTGGAGAGGCAACAGAGGATGTGGCTGTCACCTAAGCCCATGAGCTGAGACATCCCAGGGCTGTGTTATCCTGATTGCCTGAGACACACCGGAAGCAGGACCCACAGGGAGGCCTTCCTTCGTGTCAGCGGCCAGCGCTCCTCCAGTGGCGGGAAGAATCAGCAGCGAGTGGTGAGGGGCCTAGGAGATGCAGTTTGCATGAGTTCAACCCCTCAGGGAAACAGGGAAGTTAATACTGCTGCCTATTTTAGGAAAAAATATTTTACTATCTGCAAGTGTCTATTACCTACTAAAAGGAGAACAAATCTGAGAAAGTCAATTTATAGAACGTAGGATTCAAACTATACTCAGGCTGAATCTTAGTAAGATTCAAATTAACCTTTGGAGGGACCACTATGTATAATGAGTGTACCATTATGTAATTTGTTAGGTGTGATTCGTGCATGCCAATATTACAATTATTTCTTTAAAAAAAAATCCATGTTTCTTATTTAGAGTTTGAATCTCCAAATCCCTACGTTAGACCCATAAAATTCTGTTGACTTAAAACTTGTTTATTTTGAGGGGGAAGAACAGAAACCAGAAATGAAGCATCCTTAGAATGTTACTTCTCCTCACTCACAAAGTACCCAAGTAAAATCAGCAAAAAACAAAACAAACAAACAAAAAAGATCAACCAAATACTTGTATGTGTGCATATGAGCAAAATCAATGGACACAGATAGTGGTAAGGAGGGAGGGGAAGCTTGTACTTGGGGGAGGAGGTAATGGGGGAGAGGTCAATGGGAGGAAAAAGGAGACTCATGTAATACTTTAAACAATAAAGAATTTTTAAAAATTAAAAAAAACTCAAAAATAAAACAGGAAGTCCACAAAGAGGTGTTAAAATATCTCTTTCTCTGGTTATGGGCTGGAAGAATGAAGAATGTCACCTCCAGTGATTTTTCAGGTTCTTAAACTCTTAGAGGTGGTCACTCAGAGGAACTCAGACAAACACAAGCTTGTGAGTCAGTTTCACATCCAATATCCACTCATATAAAGGCGCCAGGGAGGTCCTGAATGGTTGGTAGAAAAAAACAAAATAACTAGTTAGAGACAGTGCTTCCTCTGGCTAGTTCAGGATTTAACTCCAAATCCTTTCATTTAAAGATACAAGGAGAGGAAGGACACATTTGTGCAAATAATATAAATATACATATACATATAAATATAGCATACATATAAATATACATCTAAATCTAAATATATAAAATCTGATACTTGATTTTACAAGGGCCATCACTGAATAAAAATTTCTGGGAATTAAGATGCTATTAATATAACTGGTATTATAGTTTCTGAGTTATTTTCTAAGAGCCATACTTGTTGTACCTGTTGTAAACTGGATTGATTTTGCTTTATTGTCCAATATAGACTAGACTGTCAATTATACGAACAAATATCACATAAATATGTATATTTTATATATAAATGTATAAAATCTTAGATAAATAAAAGTTTATGGTAAGCTTTTGATAAAATAAGCCTCTATATTATTTTCACAAGAAGGAAAAAGCATAAAAGTAGACCGATGTTTTTTGATTTTTTTTTTTCCCTTTACAAGTGAGCAGGTGAGTTTAAAGGTACATGGCAGAAAGGCCCCCAGAATGTGTTGCAGTTCCATTCGGGGTGACAGTGCATTTCAGAAAGAACTACTTCCGAGGTGATCTGCGCTGGGTTACAGTGCTAATCTCGCAGCTGTCTCACGGCGATCGGGGCTCATAAATCATGTGTCTGTAATAAGAGGAGTGAGTTTGAGAGGCTGGAGATTTAAGAAAATTGTGACGGAGGTGATAGATGCTGTGAAATGACTGCCTCCTGAAGAGGTTCTATAAAAGGAAACGTGTTGCATTGGAGACAGGTACCTCCCGGGTCTTTCTCTAACCAGGAAAATGTTCCTTGAGGTACTCCATGGTCTACTTTATCAACATCATTGGATAAATGTTAAGCGTCTGTGTATCATCAGGTTTGATCTAAAATCAAGCCCCATCGGAGCTTTCAGGAAGTCTTCAAGCCACTCTAATCATTTTGGGATTCTTTGAAGACATCTCGTGTTCTCAAGGGCGCCCTTTGCAGTTGTGGAAAGTCTGAATGCATTAAGCAGATGGGAAGTATTTCTTCTGAAAACTCGGATGGAACTGGATTTTAGATGAAACCTTGTATACACAGATGCTTAGCATTTATCCAGTGATGTAGCTACAGTAGGCCGTGGAGTAGCTCGCTGACATTCTCCTGGTTAGAGAAAGACCTGGAGGTACTTGTCTCCAATGCAACACGTTTCCTTTTATACACAGTGGTACCTCGAGATACGAGTTTAATTCGTTCCATAATCTTGAGGCGTGGGAAACTATGAGACGCTCGAGTTGCGGTAAACTGGTGGGTCGTGTGCAGCCGGCCGATCCTCGCGATTATTCCTATCTCAAATGTTGCTCGTATTTCAAAGCAAAAATCGCTCGTTCGACAGCTCATATCTCAAAAAATTCTCGTATGTTAGGGCACTGGTATCTCGAGGTACCACTGTACAGTTTTTTTCCTGGTCAGGGCATGTGCCCACTCAGCTTCTCCTGTTATTAACATCCTTTGTTAGCATGTTCATTTGGCACACTGAATGCCATGTATGGATACACTCTTATCAATTATACTCCATATGTCATTCAGATTCCCCTAGTTGTCACCCCATGTCCCCATGTCCATGACAGGATTCCATCCAAGTCCCCATCACATTGGATGACAGTTCCCCCATGGCTCCTGAGGACTCTGCCAGTTCCTCAGACTCCCCTTGTTTGTGATGCCTTCCCAGTTTTGAAGAACACTAGTCAGGTACTTTGTAGAATGTCCCTCAGCTGGGATCTGTCTGATTTTTTTGTCATGATTAGAACGCGTCCATGCAGTTCTGGGAGACCATCACAGAGACGCCATTCTCATCATGTCGGGTCATGGGTATATGCCCTCAGCATGATGTATTGCCATTGTTGTTGACCTTGAGCATCGGGCTGGAGGTGATGTTTGCTAGGTCTCTCCACTATCAAGTTTCCCTATTTTCTCCTTTTCATATGTTTCTCTTTGACAGGAAGTCACTGTACACAGCGCACCTGTAAGGCTGACCTCCTTGAAGTCTCAAGTCTCCACCTAAATTATGTCAAATTCCGCACAGGACATTGTCTGTTTTCTGCCATCTATTTATTTATTTAATCGCTTATTTATACCCATCTGACCAATGGGTATGTATTTGATACTGTGGGTTATAATCCAGTCCTACTTTATTTATTTGGTTGCTTAAACTCTTCCAGCTTCGGCCTTTGCGAACTTTATCAGTTTCTTCTTGTATCCCCTTGAGGTACCTGATTGGACTACTTCTAAGCACAGAATAGAGAGAAAATCTAGCTGTGGGTATTGAGACCATTGCCAATCCTGATTTTCTAAAAGTCTGGTTTTTAGAATATTATGTTCCACAGGAAGTGAATGAGAGAGTAAAGAAACCAGTGTTTCACTTACAATTGTGCGTATCATAGCTATTTGACCTTGATTAGACTATTTCATACCTGTGAGCCTCAGTTTGTTTATTGTTAAGGCAATAACACTTTTGGTCTGGACCACATGAACTGGCCAGCATCATTTAACTTTTGACCTACAGAGTAGTCATTACATATGCTCAAACTAGTCTTATCGAACTCATGAGACTGTTGTTAAGATACCCTGAAATCACACATGCAAAGTTTTTTGTTTTGTTTTGTTTTTTGTTTGTTTGTTTGTTTGTTTTGTATAAAGCCAGTGCCTTTAACTTTACCCTACGCTATCCCTTCAAAAAGACTGGGTTGGCTCTTGTCCATTGACATAAAGAAACAATACTGAAGCCAAAACTGGTTTTGCTCAGTGGATAGAGGGTCAGCCTGCAGACTGAAAGGCCCTAGGTTCGATTTCTGTCAAGGGCATGTACCTTGGTTGTGGGCACATCCCTAGTAGGGGGTGTGCAGGAGGCAGATGATCAATGTCTCTCTCTCACTGATGTTTCTAGCACTCTATCCTTCTCTCTTCCTCTCTGTAAAAAATAAATAAAAAAATATATATAAAAAGAAACAATACTGAAAATAAGAGGCTAATCATTGCTCCAGGACAAGCAAGGAAAGGAACAGAAGGAATTCTAAAACACAAAAACACACCTCTGCCCAGATCTCTGGATCAGATGAAGGACAGAGTTTGGCACTACATTCTTCAGGATTGGTTGGATCATATCTTTAACTCTATCCCAAATCCATTTCAAAACCTGAAATCTGGTGAACTCGCATTTGATCGGATACTGAAAACAAATTGATACCAGTTTCCTTGTTGCATTGAAATTCCTCATTCTCCCGTGGAAAGCAAGCCCCTGAGATGATTACATTCCCTCCATATAATGAGATCCATTAGATGAAGTGACCCCAGCCCATTACACTGAATGGAGGTTCTTTAAATGCAGCCAAGCACCTGGCTGCCCAACTCAAGTGGAACCGGTGAGATTACTCCTCTGCTTCAAGTGAGATGCGCCTTTCCAGCCCCTGAAACTTTATTTTTGCGGCAACGAACAAACTCTGTTATATTTTTATGAGATTCCTAACTGGGGGGAGACGCTGTATATGGTCCATGCATTTATGGCCTGAAACTCTTGGCCTGAAACTATAGTTTCTTCCCCTGTTAGCCATGGTAAGGTTTTGAAGAAATCGAAAACAATACATGGATCATATGACTTCTTTTATGACACAAATCAGAGTACCTGACAATAGGAAATCGATAGACTTGTCTATAGATGGTGCATCCTTGACAGAGTTATCTTAATTTTAAGACCAGAGGAGGTTTGCCAAAAGAAAGAGTACCGGCCTGGGTGTGAAAAAGCCAAGCATAGATCTCAAAATTAAGAATGTTTGCCCACTCATCGAAATATGTCATTGCTATGTTTTGCACACTACCTTGAATTAACCTTCTAAAAAGTTTAGTGCAAGGAGCTGTTAGATACATGAGAATATTGCCTTTAGTAAGAATTTGCTTATTAATGTTCAATGATCTTTGTTAGAGATTACAATATCAGTCAATAAGGAGAAATGATGTGGTAAAAATTGCCCAATGCACTCATGGCCACCTTTTACCCCATCTGCCTTGTTTTTGTTTGTTTAATATATTTTTATTGATTTTTTATAGAGAGGAAGGAAGAGGCATAGAGAGTCAGAAACATCAATGAGAGAGAGACATCAATCAGCTGCCTCCTGCACGCCCCCTACTGGGGATGTGCCCGCAACCAAGGTACATGCCCTTGACCGGAATCGAACCTGGGACCTTTCAGTCCTCAGGCCAATGCTCTGTCCACTGAGCCAAACCAGTCAGGGCCCATCTGCCTTGTTGAGGAGGCAGCTACCTAGGTGGTTTTCGGTGACTGATCTGAGCTCAATACCATTCAAAATGCTTCCCCCTCCCCCAAATTTCACTGTTAGAGAAAGACTGTTTAGGATGAGAGTATCCTGTTTCTAGGAATCCTGTTGAACTGCAATTACACCGAGAGTGTGAACGTGTTGAGCTACAGTCACTTTTACTATCATCAGCCGCGTTGTTCATCGTAGCAGGTTGATTTTCTTTCTCCCCAAGTCCTGTAGGTAAAGCAAGCCCCCTCCCCCTTTTTCTCCCTTCGGCCATCCCTCTGTGACTCTCCTTTCACTGGACGGCTGATGTCTCCTGTATCTCCCTCTCACCTCTGGTTGGCTTTAGCGAAATGACAGGTATTTTATCACCATGACTTCTGCTGCTTCATCCTTAGCACTTTGCCAGTTCACATCTGCTTGTGTTTTTCTAGAAATTCTTTCCTCTCTTAGCCTAAAGAAATGTCTTCCTCTCTCTCTCTCTCTCTCTCTCTCTCTCTCTCTCTCTCTCTCTCTCTCTCCCCTCTCTCTCTCCCCCTCCCTCTCTTTCCCCCTCCTTTCTCAATTGCTCTGTCTTCATCACTGTATCTCAGTTTCTGTGATGCCTACTTTTATTAGATAGGCTATTTCTTAACCAGAATGCAGGAATGTTAGAAATGAAACAAAGTTTTTAACATTTTTTTAACTTTCTGAAAAGTTGGATTAAACAAAGAGGAAGTCTGAATTTCAACGGGGCTCTATGTAAAATGGTCAGAATGGGAAAAAAGCAAGATATAATCCAGTGCACCCTCTAGGAGCGAATAGCAGGTCTATTTGGATGTAAGCATGTATGCAGTTGTGTGTGCAAGCAATAGGCACCAACCTAACCCAAAATTCCGTTATACAGGAAAGTTAAGGGCAGTTTTTCTCTATGCAACTACATTTTGTGCTTCGGTTCTGTTACTCTGCAATGTAGCATTATCAAAGCCAGTTCGCTGTGTTTAATACACCCAAGGCGTCACCCTCCCACCACCTCCTGGAGTTGCATGTAAGTGTGGGCAGGAGGGTGTATTGTCCTTCTCCTCCAGGACATGCTCATGATCACAGGAGCCAGCAGGAGGCACCCCTAATAAAGTGCTTTGTATGTAATTACTCATGTGTTGCTCACAAATGCCTCAGAGAGGAAGTACTCTTATTATGCCAGTTTAGAGATGAGAAAACAGAGACGCCGGGAAGTGAAAACAGTTGTCTAAAGGGCACACAGCCATGCCGAAACCGGTTTGGCTCAGTGGATAGAGCATCGGCCTGTGGACTGAAAGGTCCCAGGTCTGATTCCGGTCAAGGGCATGTATCTTGGTTTCGGGCACATCTCCAATGGGGGGCGTGCAGGAGGCGGCTGATTGATGTCTCTCTCTCATTGATGTTTCTAACTCTCTATCCTTCTCCCTTTCTCTATTTAAAAAAAAATCAATAAAATATAAAATAAAATTTGAAGTGCACAGGGCCGTGAACTATGGAACAGAATTTAAAGCCTGCAGTTTTACTTACTCCACGGTCTGCGCTCTGTGCTGCTGATAAAGCCCAGGCCGGTGCGGGCTGGGTCTCCTCCTCAGCGGGGTCTGGTCCAGGGACCCGTGCTGACCCCCTGCACTCCCTTTTTGTGCTCATTTCCATCCTGGCTGTGTGTTCTCCCTCCCAGCGAAGGATTCTTGTTTCACTTTTTGTTCTATTTTTTTTAAGTTTTTTAATAATGTGTTACATATATACATATCTTCTCATTTCCCTCCTCCCATGCATACCCTAACCCCCAGTGTCTGTGTCCATTGGTTGTGCTTACATGCATGCACACAAGTCCTTTATTTGATCCCTTATCTCCCCCACCCCTCCTTCACCTACCTGTTATAGTGTGACAGTCTGCTTGATGCTTTACTGCCTCTGTATCTATCTTTTTGTTTATCAATTTATAATGTTCTTTATTATCCACAAATGAGTGAGATCATGTGGTGTTCTAAGCAGGCACTTAACTCTGAGAGTCTGGTGTCAGGGCCAGGGATCAAGCCTGCATCTGAGGCATGTCCCCTTGACCCGGAATCGAACCAATGACCATTCCATCCATGAGGCTACCCTCTAACCACTGTGCAAAACTGGCAAGGGCCTTTTATTGTTATTTATTATTATTTTTCACTTTTTTAAATATATTTATTGATTTTCCAGAGAAAGGAAGGGAGAGGGAAGGAGAGTCAGAAACATCCATGAGAGATACATCGATCAGCTGCCTCCTGCACTCCCCCGGCTGAGGGTGTGCCCACAACCAAAGTACATGCCCTTGACCGGATTCAAACCTGGGACCCTTCAGTCCACAGGCCGACGCTCTATCCACTGAGCCAAACCGGTTTCAGCTTATTATTATTTTTAAAGTCTCACGTGAGGATATGTTCTCATTGATTTTTTAGAGAGAGAAAGAGAGAGAGAAACATTGATGGGCTCTCTCCCCTGCACACCCCAAGTGGGGATCAAACCTGGAACCCAGCTGAGACCAGTTTGGCTCAGTGGATAGAGTGTCGGCCTGTGGACTGAAGGGTCTCAGTTCGATTCCGGTTGGGGGCATGTACCTTGCTTGCGGGCACAACTCCAGTGGGGGGCGTGCAGGAGGTGGCTGATCAATATCTCTTTCTCATCGATGTTTCTGACTTTCTATCCCTCTCCCTTCCTCTCTGTAAAAAATCAATAAAATATATTTAAAACACACACACACACACACACACACACACACACACACACACACACACACACAACCTGGAACCCTGATATGGGCCCTACCCAAGACTACACCCTGCAACCTTTCGGTGCAGGGGAGGATGCTCCAGTCACTAAGTGAGCCGCACCGCCAGAGCTAATGTTTGCAGCTGTAAAGCGCTTCAAATGCCCCTGAGGCGCCCTGCAGGTGTTTATAACTCAGTGTCCAGTGGGGTGTAGTCCGCTGCCATGTCTGCGGGCGCCTCTTGCCCTGCACTTGAGGAAAAGGACAGCAAATGACTCCGGTGGAGGGCGTGAGTCACCACGTCCCTGCAGCTGCTCAGTGGCACGGGGTGCGGACAGTATCATCAGGCCAATGGCCATGGGCAGCTCCAGGTCTGCCATGACTTAGCATTAAATTAACTCACTTCCTCACAGAGAAAGCACTAGGCCCCGAAGGCAGCAGAGTTCTTATCACCAGTTGATGCACTTGGAATGAGTGTTCCCTACCAGGGACACATTCACATGCTCAAAAAGAAAAAAGAAAAAAATCTAAATAAACAAACAGGTAAAGGCAGATTTTCTGAAACGCCATCTATTCAGGACTTAGAAAATGACATAAAAATTGCCACTCATGAACCCTGACTTTCAAGAAAGACGTTAAGCCCGCCTAAATAACTGCGGCCCGAGTGAAATCAGATTTCCGCCCCGTAACTAGATAACGGGAATGCAATCAGGAGGGTAATTGAAAGGCCGGCTTCAAAACGTTAGTCTCTTCCTTTGGTGGCATTGACCTTGTTGCACAGCGCGTCACAATCCTCTCCTCTGGCCGCGGTGAAATATCAGCGCGGGATTATTCTCATTTCTGTGGGAAGGTAGATGTTTGAAGGCCGCTGCCTCCTCCGGTGCAGGCCTGGATGTTCGGTCTGATGTGTCTTGAGGATGTCCAATCATTACGACTGGATTACGCCCATACATTTGGAAAGATGGGATGGGATTACAGAGTGAGAGCACTTTCTGTTTGGAAAAAATATTGATGGAAAGCCCTCTCTGGCTAATTCATCCACCACAACCCAGTTTGGGCCCAGAGTTGCCCACGCACAGTTCCGGGTGACATCCACAGGGTTTGTGCATGAGTTACTGAGGCCGGAATGAAGCCCCAAGGAAATAAAGGAAGATTTTTGGTGAGAGATATAGTTGGGTGATTAAATAAAATCATTTTTATGGGCTTTGTTTTCTTGTTTGCGGACTGGTTCTTATGAAGATAAATAGCCGAAGCGCATCAAGGTTAATATTGCTTTTAAGCTATTTGTCTCCATTTGGGAACTCAATGTAAAGGAAAATGAATGTTTTCCCCTCTCAGAAGCTTTCTTCAGTTAAATGTGTTCGCTAAAAAAAAAATCCAGAGTCCAGCAATCTTTACCAATTTCTCAGGAATAAGAATTAATTCCCTCTAAGTATTTTGGAAATAAGTGCAAAACCTAACTAGCTAGAAGAGTATTAACTAGGTTACCCTTATACTTAGTGAAATCTCATTTGATTTGAAAAATCAAATTTGATTTGAGAAAAAAAATATCATAGATTGACATCTGCACCTTTGACAAACTACAAATTAAAGATGGAAGTCTTGAACTATTGTAGGAACAATTCATGTAAAAATTAAAAAAAAAAAAAAGTAAAAATCATGGTCCCTAGCTTCAACTAAGTTGGAAGCTATTTGGAAGATACTTAATCTTGCATAGTTTATAGAGACAATACAAACACATTTTTCAAGAGCTGTTAAAATATTTACATATTTTGACCTATAATTCTCTTCCGGGAATGAATCCGAAGAAACTAATTCAAAAGGAAAGATGCCTAATCAGGTTTATTAGCTTGTTTACGGCAACAAAACATCGCTTATAACATAAACAAGCAAACGGCAAGTCGATTTTGGCAAATCTACTTTAAACATTATGCAGCCTCTGAAAATATTTAAAACCTTTCTGACACGTTCGCAGATTAGAAAAAAATATATATTTTCAGGAATATCTGGCAGGCAGAAGGCTAATAGATGATCGTTATGCTGTTGACTGAAAGAGCAAAATGTCGTTTCTCTATTTTTCTGTTCCCATCCAAAAACTGTGGCTGGCTGGATAAAACCGGATGACATCAGGAGCAGGGGAGAGTCAGTTTGTTGTGGCAGAAGCGCTTTAAGTGTGTTCTCTCTGTTGTGTAGACCTGGCTGCTCTTTGTCTCATGTTGATTTGTATTTTGTGGCTCAGCATAAACATTGTCAAAGCTGGAAGGAAGGCATAACAACGGGAGTGATCTCTTAGACACTCTTTCAACTTTCTGTCTCCATCCCTTTCCTCTTTTTTTTTTTTTAATCCTCACAGGACATTTTCCCATTGATTTTTCGAGAGAGTGGAAGAGAGAGGGAAAGTCAGAGAGAGAGAAACATCGATGAGAGAGAAACACCTTGATTGGTTCCCTCCTGCAGGAGCTCTGACTGGGAAAGAGTCTGGCTGGAAAGAAGCCTGCAACCCAGGTACTTGGCCTTGACTAGAATTGAACCTGGGACCCTTCAGTCCTCAGGCCAACACTCTCTCCACTGAGCCAAACTGGTTAGGACCATCCTTTTCCTTTGTTAATTTCTCTGCTGGTTGCTCATGGGGTGCTCCTGATTTTCTCTCTTCATTGCTAGACTCCCACTGTTTGAGATTCCTATTTTTTTTTCTTCCTATGCAAGCACCTGACTGCTCATCTTCGATACACCGCCCAATTCTGCAAATCTGGATCCCGCTCTCCTGGTAGAGACCCCGAGGCCCTGTCCATTGGGCAAAGCCTTTTGCATCTTTCAGGACCGAAGTGACTCTGGCTTTCTCCTCTGTCCCTCTCCCTTCATCTCCCAGCAGAAGGCCCGCCTCTGAGGTGGTCATACATGTATGCTTTCCCCCTTCACAGCTCTCCCCTCAGCAGAGGCCACTGGTTGGTCACCCATGGCAACCACTGGGCGCTTCTGAGAGCAAAACCTGTCTTATTCCTTCTGTGCCCCACCCATCGCCTGAGACTCCTGTTAGGAGCCCAATAAACTGCAGGAAGCTCTGCATGAACTTCCTTTGATCTAATAGGATAAACCATTTCTAGTCATTGTAGACGAGGAAGAAAGTGGGTTATAATTTGGGATTTTGTGAAAAGATCCAAGTACTTAGAGGGGGAAAAAAAATGACCCTTTTCCCTTATTTTTGTTTTTCCCTAAGAAGCATAATCTCATCTCTTTCCATTACTAGTCAATAACAAACCTGTGGTCAACATTAGCTAAAGGTGGGATTATCTTCAAAGGAATGTATTTAATTAAAGTCAATAAGACCGGGTTTCTAATGAACTAGAATATTACTGAATATAATTAGACCTTTATGTGCATAAATTGAGATTTTTTAGCGAGAAATCCAGAAGCGCTTTATGAGATTTTTAAGGTAATGAATCGCACATGTTTTACTTTTGAAAGTAACATATTGAGTGTATTTTGTTTTAATTTAAATATTATTTCTGTTGACCACATAGCTAATACATTACAGCATAGGGTTATGTATTAATAATGTAGGCACTATAACCACTTGGAAACATGCTCAAAATATCTGGTGAACATGTTTCCAAGGAAAGTTGAGAAAAAGGATTAAAAATACAAACTTTAGACCTAACTAGTGCGGCTCAGTGGTTAGAAAGTGGGTCCTCTGACTGAAGGGTTGCAGACTTAATTCAGGTCAAGGCGTGCTTGTAGGTGGCAACCAATCAATGTTTCTCACCCCCCTTTCCCTCTAAAAATCAATGGGGGAAAATATCCTCATCTGAGGAGTAATAAAAAATAAAAATAAAAACTTTAACATATCAGTCAATTACTATTTTTCAGTCTGTAAACATAGGTCCCTGTTTCTTAATCTAATTTATCTTGTTCATTCTTTTATATATATATAGTTTATTGATTTTTTACAGAGAGAAAGGGAGAGGGATAGAGAGTCAAAAACATTGATGAGTTGAGAAACATGGATCAGCTGCCTCTTGCACACCTCCTACTGGGGATGTAGCCTCAACCAAGGTACATGCCCTTGACCGGAATCGAACCCGGGACCCCTCAGTCCACAGGCCAACTCTCTAGCCACTGAGCCAAACCAGCTAAGGCAAATTTATCTTTTTCAAACTTTGCAGGAAAAAAAAGGTAAGCATATTTCTCACCCTACAAGCTGTTTCTCCTTTAATAACTTTGGCTGTTTATGTCAATTTACCAGATTAGAGAGGTAATTGACTGGCAGCTGACTCTCCTCTAGGTTGATATTTGCTTCCTCGCTAATTGGCCCCTGAGCATACTCGGGGTTGATGGCAGTGAGAAGGAAAGAGAAATGCGAGTCTCTTCCCTCAGGTAAATTAGCCACTGACCTCAGCAGCCAGAAAGTTCATACCAGTGAACCAGCCTCTTTCCTTTCATCACCTTTATCCCATCGTTTCAGATAAGAAAGTGCCTTTTCTGAAAAGTTTCCTCTCTGTGCTTAGGAAGAGCAATGAAGAATTCCGGTACATTTCCCAAGATTCCCCTGTATTCGTAGCTGGCTGGCCTGGCCTGTTTCACTGAGGCAAGGAGCGGTTTTCTAAGCTGTTTCCAATCATTGTCCTGCCTTGTTGTCAGAGTTCTAATTATGCTCCATATCCAGGTCTCCGGAATTTTGAAGGAATATGTAAATGCAGAGGAAACTTAGCTCTCCTGTTGACTAGTGCATTCTCCCCCGAATCGAATAATACAGCCCAGTCTGTCAGGAAGACCGTTTGGGGTGTGTATTTTGTGGTGAAGACAGAGCATTTTAAAAGTAGACACCATTCAGCCGAGACCGGTTTGGCTCAGTGGATAGAGCGTTGGCTTGCGGACTGAGGCGTCACAGGTTCGATTCCGGTTGGGGGCATGTGCCTTGCTTTTGGGCACATCTCCACAGGGGGAGGGGGCATGAAGGAGGCGGCTGATCGATGTCTCTCTCTCATTGATGTTTCTGACTTTCTATCTCTCTCCCTTCCTCTCTGTAAAAAATCAATAAAATATATTTTTTAAAAAAGTAGACACCATTCAGATGTTACCGTGGTGGGGGGAGTCTGTGTGTGGCAGCAGAGAGAGGATTCGCTTTGCCTTCTGAGGCGGTTTGAAAATCATTTCCAATTTATTACAAGGCTTATTTCTGTCTCCGGGTTTGTTGTTGCTGCTCTTTTTCAGTAGACGTGCTTCTTACCTGTTTTTAACTGTCACTATGCAGGGGCCTTTTTGCTATGGATTATGCAAAATGACTTCACAATAAATGGCACTGGCAGGCTGCGAGAAGCTGCAGGCACTTCCCCCCAAGTTCAATGTGCCTCCTTGCTTCCACTCATCAGCACCGGCCCTGGTGTTTACAAAGTGCGAAGGTTAGTTGTGACAGGTCAACACTATGCCTTTGTTTGGGTTGCAGTAGAATGTAAGCACCTATTTATCCGTTTTCCCAGAGAACAGAGGAAATTTCTCCTCCACTGCAAACATCCTTTGGAAAGGATATATTAAGAAATCTATTTCAGGGCCATCTACCGCCTCTCAGAAAGGAAGCGTTCCGAAGAAACACGAGCAGACCTCAAATGGTTAGGCAAAGGGCTGTTGATAGCCTTGACTTGAGGAAACAGCTCTAGTGGTTGTTAAAGGCATCACTTGACATCTACCATATTTTCCAGTGTATAAGATAACTGGGCGTATAAGACGACCCCCACTTTTCCAGTTAAACTATAGAGTTTGGGATATACTCGCCCTATAAGATAACACCCAGCATATAAGACAACCCCCGACTTTTGAGAAGATTTTCCTGGGTTAAAAAGTCGTCTTACACGCCAGAAAATACATTAGGATGTATTCTACCCTTTGGAATGGCTTAGCTCTGTTCTTTCCTCCTGGAGAGCCTCACCCCTCACCCCCCTGCCCCCCATGCCTTGGCTTATGGGAAACCCCACCTCAGGAATCCTGTTATCATGCCTGGATCTCAGGCAGGGTCTTTGGGAACCTCTTTAACTCCTCACCTGATACTCTTCTAGTTTTATAGGATTAAGAATATAAGTTAAAAGGCTGACATTTCTAGAAATTTCTTAGTTTTCTTGTAAGTGTGATTTTCTTGTGCCTTTTCAATTTTGCATTCCAAGTCTTATTTCTCATTTTGAAAGCTCAGTCAAGATATTCTTGACTGGTCCTTTATGGTTAGTGTGTTTTAAGTGGAACTGTAACTTACTTTAAATATAATCCTTAGCTGACCTCTGTAGACCAGTGGTCGCCAAACTGTGGCTCGCAAGCCACATGCGGCTCTTTGGCCCCTTGAGTGTGGTTCTTCCACAGAATACCAAGGCCTGGGCGAGTCTATTTTGAAGAAGTGGTGTTAGAAGTTTAGGTTTAAAGACTCTGGCCCTCAAAAGAAATTGCAATCATTGGACTGTTGATATTTGGCTCTGTTGACTGATGAGTTTGCCAACCACTGCTGTACCCTATTCTGCTGGCTCATCATTTCGTAATATCTTTAATGTGTAAAGCCACTTTTTGTGTGAATGTGGATTAAGAAAATGGCAGTAATTTGCAGAATAAAATGGTTAGAGATATTCCATACAAAGTGGAATCGCAGATTCGGAAAACATGGTTCAGGGTGGGGACCTTTAAAGCCAGGTGGTCTGGCTTTCTCCTGTTTAAGTAAACCAGGATCTACAGTGCCCACATGATTTATCCACGGCTGCCCAGGACCATCTTGGCACTAAATATTCAAATGTTGCAACTTCCCTGTTGATATTACAGTGGTACCTCGAGATACGAGTGCCTAACATACGAGACTTTTGAGATACGAGCCATCGAGCGAGCGATTTTTGCTTTGAAATACGAGCAACAGTAGAGATACGAGTAATCGTGCAAATCAGCTGGCTGCACACAACCCACCAGTTTACCATGACTCAAGCGTCTCATAGTTTCCCACGCCTCAAGGTTACGGAACGAATTAAACTCGTATCTCAAGGTACCACTGTATTTCTGACACCGCATCCATTCTAAGCATATTCTTCACTAAAAGAATGCCTATCTGTAGATTGGTGGCATTGATCTAAGGAAAGCTCAGGACTTGCAGCAAATACAGTATTTGTTCACGATAAAGCAAGGTGTGTGAAACATTGAACTTTGTCTCTTTATCAGGACAAATGTGTAGTTTGTAGGTAGACTCGCCCTATAAGATGATGCCCAGCGTATAAGACGACCCTCAACTTTTGAGAATGCTAGTTGTCCAGTGCTCTCAGAACTTTGCCTCATTGACCAAGCTGAGCACCAGGCGAGGCCTGAAGGCATGGGCACTCTCAGACTTGCTGGCACAGAGATGTACCTGCAGTAGTGACAGCAAGATCCCACTCGTGGCCACTGACATGGACAGTCGACAGGTGCCATGCTAATGGCCGGTGAATGCAGGGGGTGTCTTCTGAAGGCTGAGGGGGGTGGAACACTGGGCTCAGCCAGGAAGTCATTTCTCTTTTCAGAGCTGCCCTTGATCACTTCATCCAAACAGAGGCAAGTTCATGTAGAACAAGTCTCTGATCTTTGTGAAAACACAGTCATCCACCTTCTGGCCAGCCGTGTTGAACTCTAACCTTAGAAACCGGAGAATGAATGCAGTCAGGAAAAAAAGGGGAGAGAAACTGGCCTCTCCCAGTCCCGGATGACAAAGGATTCTGGGCAGTTCTCTTAGTTCTGTCAAAATGATCACTGAACCGCTCGCTTGCTCCGGCCTTCTATGGAGACCCGCAGTCTCGCCCTCACCCTCTCATCTCTGCCTTTGGAAAGTGGGGCTCATCTGTCTGGTGGTTCTGTGAAAGCTTCTCACTTCTAAAGGGACAAAGGCGTGTTACTAATTATTGACCCTAAAAGAGATGGTTTCTAGCGTTGTTTTGCCAAATAATACTTAAACGTGATTACACTGACAAGCGACTTTTGCAGATAATTGCAACGTTCAAGATAATAGATTTCAGTGTTTATAATAATGAAACCAATGTTTCTGTCCCCTTACTTCGGAGTGATTCAAACAGGAACAGAATTGGTAAAATGCAGGAAGTTTATAAAGTCCTCCTGCTATGTGAAAACATAACAGATTTGAATGAAGATTTGTCAGAAGAACACTGAAAACAAAATATTGATACCCATTTTTCTACACTACCACTACCTTAGTAAAAATGTTACTTCAACTTTTTTCAAGGAGCCATGAACTAGCTGTTATTATTTCTATCTAACATAAAGAGATCTATAGCAGTCATCTAAGCTCATCTAAGTTCATTCAGGGACTATAAATGATAGGATTCAAGCCTATGTTTATCTGACTTCATAAATAGAATTTCTGCAGTGTATCTGATAATTCATGCACCCCTATAATTTTCCTACCTTATGTTCTGTCATCACTAGAATGTTGAAGTTACAATCAAAATATGATATTATGCCTGTATTATTTTTAATATATTTTATTGATTTTTCTCAGAGAGGAACGGAAAGGGATAGAGAGACAGAAATATAGATGAGAGAGAAACATCAATAAGCTGCCTCCTGCACACCCCCTACTGGGGACGTGCCCGAAACCAAGGTACATGCCCTTGACCAGAATCGAAGCTGGGACCCTTCAGTCCACAGGCTGACGCTCTATCCACTGAGCCAAGCCAGTCAGGATGATATGCCTGTATTAATATACCTATGTGTATACACACACACAGAGTCAATTAGAAGATATTTGGGTCAGCTCCATAAAAAAATCTATCTTTTAACTAAATCTGTTAGAGGAGGCTCTGTATGAAGCAGGGAAAGTCCTAATTATATTGGGGAATCATGGAGAGATGAAAGTTTGAGGAGTAAGGCAGAGCCCTGCCCTGAATGCCACGTGTATCCTGGTGTTCCCACAAACTGCCAGTCCAGCTGGAACTCAGTCCCTAGAACCCTGGCCATTTTCTCTGATCGCCCGCCTCAGGCCAGGGTCTTGATTCAAACTCCACATTCAGAGTCATCTGCCTCTGTGAGCCACTCTTTCCTGAAATACTTGTCATTCTCCCTTGCTTTGTGAATTTTTTAAAATATATTTTATTTATTTTTTTAACAGAGAGGAAGGGAGAGAGATAGAGAGCTAGAAACATCAATGAGAGAGAGACATTGATCAACTGCCTCCTGCACGCCCCACACCGGGGATGTGCCTGCAACCAAGGTACATGCCCTTGACCAGAATTGAACCTGGGACCTTTCACTCCACAAGCCGACGCTCTATCCACTGAACCAAACCGGTTTCGGCTTGCTCTGTGAATGTGATTTGACCTGTGTGTGTGTGTGTCCTTGAGAACCATGTTTTCTATGAACCACCTTAACTCCAAACTGCCTGGCTGCAATGCATGATGGGTAATACTGTCTCCAGTTGAATGTTAGGCAACTGAGGTGATGCACTGAATGGGAGAGTCGCAGGCTTTTCAAGTTCATGGCAGGGTGGGCCACACATGGATGAACTGGTCCATTGAGCCATATCAGGGTTTTGCTATCCCCCACATTTATCTGGGAGACAGCAGAGAAAGGACCCTACAATTCTGCCACCAGGAAATTGGCCGCTGAGTGCAGGACGCTGAGCCAGCCTAAGGGACTTCTCTAGCCACCGAGGGCCACTATCCAGGAGACTCATCACAGAGTGAGGGAGCAGGTCCAGACCTCAGGCAACACATGTACATACGCTCTTCACTCAGCTGTTGAAGTCCTACCCTGTTTCCCCGAAAATAAGGCAGTGTCTTATATTAACTTTTGCTCCCCAAGATGCGCTAGGTCTTATTTTTAGGAGAGGTCTTATTTTCCCATGAAGAAGAAGACAGTACACATTTATTGTTGAAGAAGAAAAAAAAAAAGGAAATTGATTACTGGTTGAGAACAGTGGTTCTCAACCTTCCTCATGCTGAAAGCCTTTAATACAGTTCTTTATGTTGTGGTGACCCCCAACCATAAAATTATTTTTGTTGCTACTTCAGAACTGTAATTTGCTAGTGTTATGAATCTTCATGTAAATATCTGTGTTTTCTGATGGTCTTAGGAGACCCTGCTAGCTGTTTGCGATCCACAGGTTGAGAACCACTGCTGTAGATGGTCCTGTAGTCATTGTCATCACCAACCAGCTCATGGATGGGCCGAAGCACAGCCAGAGCTGTTCAGGCCCTGCGAGGTTTCTTTAAATCAGGAGCCAGATGCCTGAAGATAGCTTCGGGGGCCTTCTATTCCGGGGAGGCCTTATTATCAGGGAGGTCTTATTTTCGGGGGGATGCCTTCTATGACAGCGAGAGGCAAACCTAGAAGTAGGTCTTATTTTCAGGGGATGTCTTACTTTCAGGGAAACAGAGAAGAATGGAGGAGCTGCCTGTTGTAATGTTCATACTTGATGATTCTTTGGGACACCGATGCCCCCCACTTCCAGGCAAACAGTAAGTGAGTGCTTACTGCAGATCCTAAGGCACATACTCCCCTGACCCCTTACCCACCTGGTCACTTCCAGAGCTCTCTCCAGCTGTGCTGGACTGTGCGTTGTATGCTGCATCCAAGAGGCCACATGTGCACGGCTGGATGGACAGTGGGAGTTGACTTACAACACTCACTCTGGGGCTGTAAAGGGGAGGTGAATGCTCTCTAGTCTTTCCTGGGAAATATCTCTGAGGCCTGTGAAAAGGGTCGGTCTAAGGAGCTGAATATTGAAAGTAGCCGAGCTAACAGCCATCTGTAGTCAAAGTGCAGAAATCAAAGGGTTTTTGCACATTCCAGGCCTTCCTTCCAAGCCTCATTTGGAGACCAGGAGATTCTGAAGGGGATAATGACATGAGAGCACATTCCACTACATGTCACATGAAGGGCAAGCAGCGATCCCAGGCTGTGAGTGTATCCCCTGATTTATAGCGCTGGCACGTTTCCTACTTCTCCTGCGAGAATTCCTGGAAAAGGGACGGATCTTGCAGCCAAGGAAATTTCCCAGAGCCGGGATGGCGTGCATCCGGGCCCGCCCACTTTCCCTGGACTGACACCAAGGACCTGCAGGCGGAGCAGATTATGGCTGTTGGCTCTTCCTCATGTCTCATCAGAGAGGAGCATGGAGCTGGGATTTCTGTCCGTGTACATGGCATTGCGGTCCTCCCTACGGAGGTGCCCTGACCTTCTGGGAGGAGACCAAGAACCCTGGACATGAACTTGGATTTGGAGGACAGGCGTTGTATCAGGCTGGGTGGCCCAGGAGTTCAGGATGGAATTACACGTGCCAAGGATTTACAGTGGTCCCTCGAGATACGAGTTTAATTCGTTCCGTAACCTTTAGGCGTGGGAAACTATGAGACGCTCGAGTCGCGGTAAACTGGTGGGTCGTGTGCAGCCGGCCGATCCGCTTGATGACTCCTATCTCAACTGTTGCTCATATTTCAAAGCAAAAATCGCTCACTTGATGGCTCGTATCTCAAAAATCTCATATGTTAGGGCACTCGTATCTCGAGGTACCACTGTATTGAGGAAAACCTGTGTGAGCAGGGGGACGTGGACCTGCATGAAAGGCAGATGGTGTGGACACAGGATGGGGAAGGAGGAGCCTTCAGATCAGAGTGGCTCTGAGGGGGTTCCAGATGGGCTGACAGGGGGCTGCCAGGGCAAAGGGTGCTGCTCTGAAGGACTCCCCATCGGGGGGACAGCCAGACTGGGGTTCCCCTGGGCTCCTGCCTCAGCGGAGAGCCGCTCTCCCTGGCCTGAGGTGCAGGTCCGAGGAATCCAGGGTTGCAACAGCTGGAGGCGTGCCAGCTGCACTGCCCTCTCTGAGGCGGGGTCTCCCTTCCTTCCGTGGAGAGTTTCAGGGTGCCCTCCATGGCTGCCAGCAATGTGGAATGTTATTAGACCCTATGGGGGTGTCTTCCACCCAAACCTCAAAAACAGAAAACTTTCCAAGCATTCAGTTAAAAGCCTGGGTATCTAAAAGTGATGGTAAATGTCCACCCACTTAATTCCAGACACAGACATTGAAATAGAGATAAAGTTAGTCCGAGGTTAAATGGTAAATTGCTGAAGATGAGACACTATCTTTGCATTTCCCAATGACCTGCTGGAATGAAAAACAGATAATGGTAATCCCTACTCCATTTGAAAGGAATGTAATGGCTTAAAATCTTGCTCACTGCAACAGTAGTGAAATAATCACGTCTTTATTTAAACAACCATTAAGGTAATATATATATATGGATATTGGCTCTTCCATATGTGTGTGTGTGTGTGTGTGTGTATGCATACAAGTATCATACATTTAGATCAAAACCAGCTCCAAGTGTTAGCTTGAGAAATGTAATGCAAAATCACCTACACATTATGCACATTATGTTATAACTATTGCTATTATGGCTAATTCCCCATCCTTCATTCCCTGCAAAGGTTTTTGTAAGGTTATTTGTTCTAATCATACTGGTCCCAAAATCAGGCATTCAACGAGAAATGGGGGTAAATAAAATCAAGTGAGATCATTATGAGGCCCTGGGTGTTAATCACGGTAGCTCCGGTATCTAAGTCCATTTCAGTTCTGCTCACTGCTCCGGGAATCCCTTCACAAAGAAAGGATTTCACGTAACGTAACCTACAGGGTTGCACTTACGTTTTACCGCAGTATCAGAAAATGAGATCCTTCTTTGTTCCGACTGAAGAACACACATGTGGAGACAAGAGCTTCCAGAGAAGTCTTCTGAAATGGCTTAAGAGGCGCGATGTATCAACAAGGTCTTCTGAGTAGATTACAGTCATCCTTTCAGTAGATATCTAGACGTTACGTTTCTTATTTGATCTCTTTAAAGCAAGATAATGTTTGCTGTGGTTTTAACACGTGTGGATCCTTTAAAGTGAAAATGAAACTCAAACTACTTTAAATAAATAGAGTCAGAGCATTAAAAAAGCTTAAAATAGTCAGCCTGCGGACTGAAAGGTCCCAGGTTTGATTCCAGTTGGGGGCATGTACTTTGCTTGTGGGCACATCTCCACTGTGGGGCGTGCAGGAGGCGGCTGATCTATGTGTCTCTCTCATCGATGTTTCTGACTTTTTATCTCTCTCCCTTCCTCTCTGTAAAAAATCAATAAAATATATTTTATAAAAGATTCTGTTTCAGACATGGAGGGTATAAACCCCACCAATGGAAGTCCTCAGGAAGAGATGGACAAAGGGGCACACGATCATGAGAGATGCGCCCCCAAAGACTCCAGGGGCATCATAGAATACAAATGTAGCCGAGAGACTGGTTTGGCTTGGCGGATAGAGCGTCGGCCTGAGGACTGAAAGGTCCCAGGTTTGATTCCGGTTGGGGGCATGTACCTTGCTTGTGGGCACATCTCTACTGTGGGGCGTGCAGGAGGCGGCTGATCCATGTCTCTCTCTCATCGATGTTTCTGACTTTCTATCTCTCTCCCTTCCTCTCTGTAAAAAATCAATAAAATATATTTAAAAAAAAAGAATACGAATGGTAATGAGGTTCAATGATAAGTTACTTAAGATGAGACACTATCTTTGGTCAGTGGAATAAAAAACAGCTAATAGTCACATTATCAGTGTACATCTAAGAGGAGACCAAGAATAGTAATATACTGTGTATAATCTGATGCACACAGATTACTATTAATCTCTTTCTTATTCCAAGTATGTTAAATGGCAGCCTACCATCCTCCCCCTCTGCCTCTAATTTTCGCACACTCTGAGGCCCCGGTTAATGCGGCACTCAGCCTTGGTACAACGAATACTTTTTTTTAAACACTGGGAGCTGATAAATCATTTCCGCCCTGCTTTGCTCCGGCAAAGGCACTCCACACCCTTCTCTCATCCCCGCCGCCGAACAAAGGATTCCCCAACTGTTTGTCACTGTGTTTGCTCCTCGCAGTCCAGACCCACCGTCTCCACGCCGGCTAAATTACCGAATTATTACAACGGGGCCCCTGTAATGAACACACCATAGGGGAGTGAAAGCCAACGTGCAGCGCGGGGCCTGCGAATGCAAACACCAATTAAACTTCTTTAATTTGGGGTGTGTGTGGGGGGGAATGAGGGGGGACGCACATAATGATTTGCAGCAACAGCAACCGGGGTCTCCCCTGGCTTTGTGCATATTTTATCAGGCCGCTCCTCTTTGCAGTCGGAGTAATTAAGTCTTCTGACTTTCCAGAAGCCATCCATCCCGCTGAGCTGTTTAAGGGGAGAAGGGCCCCTTGATGTACAATCAAAATAATAAAAATAAAAAGGGACACTTCAGGATCCTTAACAAGCTCTTCTTCTTCTTTTCTTTCTTCTTCTTCTTTTTTTTTTTCACATTTCGGGGCTCCATTCAAACTGTTGGGTCTCATCATTGTTCGGGCGGAAGTTCCTTTGGAGACGCCTCGCCTTCCCTTGCACGTTCTGAAAGCGTTTTAATTGCCTGGCTGCAAAGAATAAAGATGCTGTAGGCTCCGTTTGTTTATCATGGAGGGACCTCACCAAAAAAAAAAAATGAGGACAGAGCTTCCCAGCCTGCACAGGGGCTGCTGAGAGAGAGAGAGGGGGGGGGGGAGAGGGGGGAGATGACTTTTAATTCCACAAGTTCAGAGAGATTTCTTAGTTTGACGCGCTCGGCGGGGGGTCTTTGAGCGCCTGGCAGTGCTGCAGCTTTGCCGGCTTTGAAAGTCTCTCCCTGCAGCAGAAATTGTATCAAAAGCCAATGATAATATTCCCTGCAAGGTAAAGCAGCCGAGTGAAGATTGCGAGAGCTGTTTATTTATTCATCACAGTTTTTTCCTTCTAGGACATATCCATCTAGGTAATAATTCACATAGATGATAGAAAATGCAGCAAAAAAAAAAAATCCCTCATTAATCTTTCACCTTCTCCTTCCACTTCTCCGTAGGCTGCATGTAGAGACTAAGTGTGCTTTCTGCTTGTCCCAAACATATATGTGTGTGTGTGTGTGTGTGTTTGTATGTGTGTATATATATATTCCAAATCTCGGTTCCTTTCCCCCTCTGCTTCTAATTTTAAACACCATTGTCCTTTCAGCCCACCTCCCACCCCCTGCCGCTCGGCTAAGATGTTTGTGGCTATTTCTTCCCGCTAAATCCTCCAAGTGATTAATTAATTGTCCAGGAGCCTGCTCCACTCCATTGCTAAGGCTCTCTGGGCGAGCTGGTATTTGAAGGATGTTTCGGGAAAGCTGTTTTCAAAGCAAATGTTAACCATCCGGCTGCTCTCCTGAAGGAGGGCCGCGTTTTCGCTATTTCGCATTCTATTCGGGGCACGTGGCGGGAAAGACGTGTTTGTTTCTCCCTCTCCCACCGTGTCTGGGGCAGCGCTGGGAATAAGGGACCGGTGACAGGCCTTCCCTCTTGTAACATCAATGTCTGCGATCCCTGTGGCAGCATCCGGGAAGACAGAGACCCTTTTCCCGCTCCGTTTTCCGCGGCTTTCAAAGTGACCTTGGGTGGCCGGTACCAGTGAGTGACTGCGGGAAAGTGGTGTTCAAGATGTATTATTATTATTATTTTTAATGGTGGAAACTTAAGCAGAGTGGGATGCTGGCAGCTGCAGGTTTTTGTTGTGTGTGTGTGTGTGTGTGTGTGTGTGTGTGTCTGTGTGTGTGTTTCTTAATGGACTCAATGAAGGGAAACTCCGCATGCAAAAGAAACTTGGAAAAAATCCAGTGTCAGACTGGGGCCTACTTGAGAGTATTGCACTTCGCAAACGTAAACTAGTTGTGGGCTGTATTTAGGTATCACAAATCCGAGAGGAAACCAACAGGCAGAGACACAGCTTCCCTGACCACATATCCAGAGAACAGCCTCAGCAGATATGCCCTTCGCTCTTTAATATGAATTGGACTTCCATGGAGTGCGAGCCAGGCACGATGCTCTTCACACACGCAGACTCGGCCTTGGGATTTCACACTTGGTGGGCGATTTGTGGTCATTTTTACACTCAGAGAAAAGCAAGACTAGTCAGTGTCCAACACTGAACAAATTGCGAAGCAGACATCACCATGGGTTCATTTTTGTCCAGAGAGGAAGGGAGAGGGAGAGAGAGAGAAACATCAATGGCAGGAATCATGGATCCACTGCCTCCTGTACGCCCCACATTGGGGATCACACCCTCAGCCCGGGCATGGCCCTGACCAGGGATTGAACTGTGTCCTCCTGGTTCACAGGTCCTTGCTCAACCCCGGGGCCTTCATGAGTTCAGAGGCGGCTGTATCCTGTGCAACTATTTGTGTCCTTTGAGCACAACCATCCAATCGCACTATTCAGACCTGGGAGGGCAAGTTCAGCATACTTGCTTCCATAACCATGACAACAACCACAGCCAACACCAGCAGCCTGGGGAGAGAGACCGTCTGATTCTTTCCCTCACACTGACTCTGTTTCACTCTCTCTGACTGTCCCTGGGGTAGGAGAGTTATTTGTTTGGCTGTCTCAGCATGCAAATTAACATAATTAATCTTTCAAACTCACTAGTAATAAATTTGAATAAGCTTTAGCTGTACACTTGAAAGTGATATAATTTTAAATTTGATATGTAATTGACAAAGTATCATATCTTTATTTCACATCATATATATATATATATATATATATATAGAGAGAGAGAGAGAGAGAGAGAGAGAGAGAGAGAGAGAGAGAGACCCAGTGCATGAGATTTGTGCATGGGGGAGTTGTCCTTCAGCCCAGCCTGCTCCCTCTCCAATCTGGGACCCCTTGAGGGATGTCCACCTGCCCATTTAGGCCCAAGGGGTTAGGGGGTGATCAGGCTGGCAGGCTGCCCACATCCAAGGGAACACCCACCCTGATCTGGGACACCCTTCAGGGCAAACCAGCTGGCCCCCACCCATGCACCAGGCCTCTATCCTATCTAATAAAAGAGTAATATGCAGATTGACCATCACTCCAACACACAAGATGACTGCTCCCATGTGGTTGAAGATCCGCCCCCACGTGGACACAAAGATGGCCACCACAAGGTGGCCATCAGCAGAGGGCAGTTGGGAGGGACCAAGCCTTCAAGCGAGGGCAGTTGGGGGTGATCAAGCCTGAAGAGAAGGGAAGTTGGGGGTGACCTGGCCTGCAGGGAAATGCAGTTGGGGGGACCACAGGCCTGCAGGGGAGAGCAGTTGGGAACAAACAGACTGGCAGGGGAGTAGTTAGGCATCAATCAGGCTGGCTAGGGAGTGGTTAGGGGTGGTCAGGCTGGCAGGCAGAATCAGTTAGGGGCAATCAGGAAGGCAGGCAGGTGAGAAGTTGGGAGCCAGCATCCTGGATTGGGCCTAAACAGTGGGATCAGGCCTAAATGGGCAGTCGGACATCCCTCGAGGTGCCCCACATTGGAGAAGGTGCAGGCTGGGCTGAAGGACACCCCCACACATGAATTTCATGCATTGGGCCTCTAATATATATAAATATATATTTCTTAATGAAAACCCCACTGAAATCTACTATGGATTTTGCATTTTTAAGCAATCTCTATATAAAATTCAATAAACAATAGAGACAAAAGAATATTCAGGAGGATTATGGAAGTATGAGTAATCTCTAACATGGGTATCTTAAAAGCAGAGTTTGACTTCTAATGATTAGGAAATGCTTAGTGTGTGTTTCTATTACATAGGAATTTCCAGAATTGCCATGGGTTTGCCGTTCCCAGTAGTGGCCCCATAAAATGAAATATAGAAAAATTCATTTTTGTCCTGTCAAAGTTTTCATCCCCATCCCTGCCAACTGATACTAATCTCTGAAAATATTGATGTAGTGCATTGAGATCCCAGTTTATGTGATTCATTCCCTTCACCTGGAATTTCTTTAAAGTAATATGATGGCAGTCAGATCATTCATATGACCAGCAGATGACTGGATTCAATGGTCAAATTAAAGTACATTTAAGTCATTCAAATATCTTATACCAAAGTTCTGAGCTCAGGATGTATTTTTCTTCCTTCCTTTCTTTCTTTAATCATCCTATATAATAAAAGGCCAACCACCATAAATGTAATGACCTGAACAAACAGAGACCAGAGCCAGCACATCCCCTCACCAGGCTGGCCCCACCCCTGAAGCAAGCAGTCAGGGGCGATGAGGCAGGCAGGCAGTGTGGTTAGTGGTGGCAGGTAGGCAGGTGAGTGGTTAAGGGCACTGATGTAAGCAGATAGCCCCTTATCTAGCCGGCCCTGCCCCTAAGCAAAGAAGGAGAGATGTCAGTCCACTGGCGGCTGCACCTCTGTGGCAGGTGTGTGGCCGGCCAGCGATTGCCCCACAGAGAGAGGCCGAAGCCAGCCAACCATGGCACCCCACGCCTGTCACTTGCAGAGAGAGGCAACTGGTGACAGGGGAGGAGGAGCAGTGCTGCACAGATAGCAAACAGTGGCAGCCCACAGGGGTGGGGCCAGCTGCCTACAGCGGGGAGAAGGAAAGCCCCTATAGACCCTGATCTCAGGCCAGAGCTATAAACCCTACCCGGAGGGCCCTGGATTGTGAGAGGGTGCAGACGGGGGCTGAGAGACACCCCCAAATGCACGAATTTTCATGCACCGGGCCTCTAGCCTGTTCCTAAAAGAAAAAGTTTTCTCCTTGTTAGTTATGGAAGGAAATTCTTAAGTGATTATACTGAAAGCACATCATAATTTTCTCTTCATAATAATGTTAAATAGTGACTTGAGTAGCCAGCTTAGCTCCTAATTTGCTGGCGAGGGACAGTTTTTATTTGAACCTGGATTGATGTGATTTGATATGCTTATATTTGAAGTTTCATAGAATGTAATACCCTGGCCTTCTTCATGAGTGATCTAAATATGTCTAAGGCATCTACGGTCGTGACATCATTTTGAATTAGGGGAACTGGTCAGAAATACACAAATAGTCTATCTGGTAAAGTAGAAAAATAAAATAATAAATCAATTTGAACCACCCCCACGTGGTAAATAAAGTTAGTTGCTTAGTATCTATAGCTGTTCATGTCAGGGGAAAAATCAAGTGGCAATTGCCGAGGTTGTTTGAAAGTCAACATTTCAGAGAGAGGCATTATGTCGCATGTAAGGAAATTGCAAACTCAATATGCAAAGGGATGGAAAACAGCCATTGTACTTCTTGGATGTATCTAGTTTTTGTTTCTGCATTATTGACTGCGAGGACACTTGACAGTGATTTGTGCGCTGGGACCAGAATGCCAATGAAGGCATTTTCTAGGTTGGCTCTTCTCCTGTTTGCAAAAGAGGGTTCTTTCTTTGTCTCCCCTGTTTATTCTGCTCCCTCATCCTAAGGAGGTTCTTGCCACATCATGTGGGGGAGCTTTCAGATGGCAGAATCTAGAGGAAAGGGGGAGAGGGATGCACAACAAGGCAATCGAGCTGGGTTTCTGAAGGTACTGGGGGGTCTATTGAAGAGGTAAGTGGGGTGGAAAAGAAATGGGGTTTCCAGAAGCAGCATGGTGACTTACCATCCTCATTGCTTTGCTGAGAAAGGCCAGTGAAGCACAAATGTTGGCTATTGCATTGCGATGCTTTGCAATGAGTGAGTGACCGTTGTATAAGGGTCACATACTACATGTGTGCTATCAGCCACCACGCTAATGAATATATCGCTTGAATATATTGTTTTGGAGAAGGTGAACTGAGAATCAGAACTGCATTCTTAGGCACATATGAGTGTCATCAAACCCAACTTGGCTTTTTACAGGCTTGGCAGAAGCCAAAAATACCTTTCAGTTCCTCTTCAACTTATGAAGCCTTCGCATCTTTCCAGACACTGGGCACCTAATGGTGCTCACCGACGTAACTGTTCAGTGCGTAGTACATAGAAACATGAAGACCAAAGGAAAGAATACACCTTGGTGTTGTTTGTGGGTTTATGGTTGTTGCTTGGACAGTCGGAGAGCGTTACAAAGAATGTCTCTGGTAAAGCAAGATGATAAACCCACAAAGCCACCTAGGAGAGCAGGAAGAAGCAGGATGGGGTGGGGGCTGGGACAACCTCAGGTTTCCCTGAAGAGAGTCACAGATTCATGAAACATCCAAACAAGTGAAGTCTGGTGATTACCATATTTTCCGCTGTATAAGACGACTTTTTAACCCAGGAAAATCTTCTCAAAAGTCAGGGGTATTCTTATATGCCAGGTGTCATCTTATAGGGCGAGTATATCCCAAACTCTATATTTTAACTGGAAAAGTTGGGGATCCTCTTATATGCCCAGTCGTCTTATACGCCGGAAAATATGGTAGGACACAAGGAGGCTCTCCTTCAATGGTTCTGGCCTCTCTGGAATCAGAATGGCAGGAGCACTGCGGGTTTGAGAATGGGTTGTTATCCATCAAGAGCTCCTCCTTGACCTTTCTCTTCACGTAAATGACACTGTGTCACCTTCCACCTTCATGCAGAGCCCACCAGGGACTGAGGAGGGGATGCGGGCGGGGCCCTGTCTGGAATTTCAGATTGCACCTGTCTCAGGTAAATGTTCTGAGACTTACGTTATTGGGAAGCTTTTAAAAGAAAATGAGGAGAGGGCAGATGCGTGCTAATCCCTGCAGGATGGATGGAAATGGGGGGAACCCATTGTGTTTTCCATAGCGCAGAGTTCTTTAGCAAAAGGGCCGTTTGTCTTTATCCTTAAATAGCCATCTCTCATCCGCCAGAACAGTGGTTACAGAGGAGAACCAAGGAATATTTTTGGAATACATAAAAGCAGCAGTCAGTCATTGACTCTAACCATTTTTTTCCACACGTGATCCATGTTTACATACCCATTTTCCTCAGTTCCTCATTATTCTCCTCTTTACCTTCTTCTATTGTGTCCTGGTCTTCACAACTTTGATCGTTTACTACCTCTGTGTTTTCTCTTTCTCCACCCCCATAATATTCTTTTTAAACTATATATATATATATATATATATATATATATATATATATATATATACACACACACACACACACACGCACACACACACACACACACACGCACACACACATACATACAGTAGAAAATGAAAGGCTCCCAAGAGAAAAGGAAGGTAGGCAATGCCAGGTCAACGGGGAGGGTGCACAGAACAGCGAGGTAATTGGTTGAAAAGGTGACTGAGCTGTGAGTCTGACCGATATGGAAATCCTTGGCTTCTTAACATGCAGCACCTCCTGTGGGGACATGGATTTCTAACGGAAAACCAGGGAAACGGAGGCTACCTTTTCCTGGCCCCAAATACAGGACATTGTCAAATGGATATGCAGTGGTACCTCGAGATACGAGTGCCCTAACTTATGAGATTTTGAGATATGAGCCTTCGAGCAAGAGATTTTTGCTTTGAAATACGAGCAACATTTGAGATAGGAGTAATCTTGAGGATCGGCCGGCTGCACACAACCCACCAGTTTACCGAGACTCGAGTGTCTCATAGTTTCCTTCGCCTCAAGGTTACGGAACGAATTAAACTCGTATCTCGAGGTACTACTGTATAGGCTCTTCTCTGCCATCCACCTTCCAGAAATGAACTTGCAAACAAATATTTCTTTCATATCCATGAGCTGAGCGATGTCTTTAAAGATTAGGAAAATGATCTGCACCTGTCACAACCACTCCATAATTTTTTTTCATGAACCCATTATTAGAAACAGGGTTCCCATCCACCAGGCTGGTCTCTGAGTTTATACCAAAGAGAGTGGAACCAGAGGTGTCAACCCTTATTTATAACATGGTTTCTTCTTGAAGTCCACAGTGTGGGGTTTGAGCAGGCGCTGGGCCTGGATTTACCTCCATACAGAACAGAATTGGTGAGGCACACCTCCCAGAGGAAAAGCACCTGGCTCCCAGCCCAGCTCCTCCACCCCATGGTCACGTGCATCCTTCTACCACAGGCGACAGCTCAAGGGGACATTTGTGAGGTGCTCCCTGCATCTTTAGTGGAAGCTCCAGCCTAAACAGATGACCAGTTTGGGCTAGAAGAAGGACACACATCTATTCATGGGCAGGGACATCCATCAGGACAATGGCAGAAAGGGACAGAGGATAAATGATGTGCTTAGTCTCTGTGTCCAGGGACCATGACAGCCACCGGCTGGCCCTGGGAGGCTGGTCCAGCAATCAGCAATATGGCAGTCTATGTGTGATCACAGTCCTTTGATATGAAATGTTAATGATATACGTTACCCATAAATCCAGGGGCAAGGAGCCGACGCTCAGGCATAAGGGAGCCATGAAATGTAGTTCTTGAGGAAGTAGAGGTTAGATCTGCTGTCCCAGAAAGGCAGTGTCTGTTTATGAACAAAAAGTCTCAAGTTACACTGTCCCTTCCTCATCCCTACAATATTCATGAGCACATGTACAGTGGTACCTTGAGATACGAGTTTAATTCGTTCCTTAACCTTGAGGCGTGGGAAACTATGAGATGCTTGAGTTGCGGTAAACTGGTGGGTCGTGTGCTGCCAGCCGATCTGCGCGATTACTTGTATCTCAAATCTTGCTCATATTTCAAAGCGAAAATCATTCACTCTATGGCTCATATCTCAAAAATCTCGTATGTTAGGGCACTCATATCTCGAGGTACCACTGTATTTCCCTCTCTCAACAGCCATCAGCATTCAGTATATTATACATTTTGCTTTTTGTTGCATTCTATCTTATGCCCCTTTAAATTCCCAATGTATGATATGTTTTATTTCAATGTTGTGCCTGGCTTTGATCGGAGTTGGGTGTTTATGTTTGGTATTGATCAGAAATCGGGAAAACACCGGAATAACCTCAACAGGTGCTGAATTCCCAGATGCTGATTCCCGAATCGCTACATAGGCTGTGTAAGCCCGCCTTCCCCCAGTACAGGGGAACTGGCTGTTTTGTTTCTGTTTTCATTGTTAAAATAAAATCTATACGCTCTTCCTTTCAGACGCCTCTCTTTATCTAACGTGTCATTGTCTGAGTCTCGAAGGGAGCGGCTTGCATTTTCAATGCCTGCGATTGCCTGCAATTTCTCAGGGCATTCAGAGTGGAAATGTTAGCGTATCTCATTTTTGATAAATAGTTATAAAAAAATGCCTTTTCAAGCACAAAGGTAGCTTTTAGAATACCCGAGCATATACAAATAATGTCATTATAAAGCTTCGTAACGATGTGGTCATCTCGGAAGCCAAATAGAGAAAAGCATTCAGCTCAACTTCAACCTTTCAAATCATCAGAAGTAGCTCTTCTGTCAGCCCAGACAATGTGTGATGGCTTCTTGTGTCTGATTACCCAAGAAAATCTAAAATGAGTTTTATGCAAATGTCCTCACAATGAAACATTTTGTAAGTCATTATTCTGAAAAGAACTTTTAGAAAGTACTTGCAAAATAAAGCGAGCTGATAATTCAACAATATCTGCACAAAGTGTGCTACAATTAAACTTTCCCGTGAATGGCAAGAGTTCTACTTAGACATTCTTAGATCAACCGCTGGTGTGGAGAATGGCGTTGTCCCTGCCTCAGTTGCCATTTCCCTGCTTACCTGTGACTTTTAGGGCCACGTTTGGTGTGTGGCCGGTCACTATTGAGGCATGTAAGTTAGAGGGCTTGATTTTTATTTTAGTGTTATGAGAAATGTCTTCAACTCAGGGAAGACCAGACTTAGAATATCCATGAAGTAAGATGGATGTAGTTTGAGTTTTGCAGGAAAATAACGCCAAAGTTGACATTTTTTGGAGGTACTGAAATAGCTACAGCAAAGGGTTAGTCTAGAGCACTGATTAGAGCAAAGCGATCTGCCACATCCTGTAACTGCCTAAAGGTAGGCCGGAGATGGATTGATAGGCGAGGGTTGGCACTGTCTCCTTGAGATGAAGTCCTTTAAAGGATGAAGATGAACAATCTTATTGGGGGAGAGACAGGCCATTATGTCTTTTTAGTTTTAAGAGTGATACTGTATCATGACATGCATTGAACAGGTCCAATCAGAATCTCTACTGTGCTTCACAGATTAGCCTTTCTTAGCTTCTTTGAGTGTCACCAAAGGAAAGGGGACCACCTATCTGAGGCTCTTCTAGAAGCTTCCAAAGCTGCCAACCAACCTCAGTGTTCTTCCTGCCTGTCCTTTTCACCAATTTCCTCCTTCTCTTCTCTGTGTTTTCAATCACTGTTCAAAAGCTGAACTACCAGGTGTATAAGGAGTCTGTGCTTAGCATGGTTGAGGTGAGAAATATAGTTTTATTACCCTTTAAAGGTACACGATACTGTGTTGGAGACTAGTGAAATTTAGACCATGAGAAACAACATTAAGCCTGAAAGATTTTGACATGACCTTAAAGTTAAAATGTTATAATCTTGTGCAAGTAGAAGTAAAATTAAGTTCTGGATAGCTAATGCACAGAATAGGGAACTTAGACAACAATATTGTATCATAATCATCAAACCTGCTAAGAGACTATATCTTCATTATTTTCTACAATGACAATCATATTACAATAATATAAGTAAACGCATTACATCAACATGTTGTACACCTTATTGTTACACATTGTTATATGCAAATTCTATTTCAATTTTTTTTAAAAAAGTGTAAAATGATATAACGGTTACTTAATTATAATGTGTGTATACTTTACATAATTGCTATTCTTTTGAGGGACAGGGTAGAAAATTCTTATTGAAAAGATATTTTATTCAACAAGAAGCTTTTTTAAAAAATATATTTTATTGATTTTTTTTTTACAGAGAGAAAGGGAGAGGGAAAGGGTAAGGGAGCTAGAGACATTGATGAGAGAAATATCCCTCAGTTGTCTCCTGCAAACTCCATACTGGGGATGTGCCTGCAACCAAGATACATGCCCTTGATCAGAATTGAACCTGGGACCCTTCAGTTCACAGGCCAACACTCTATCCATGGATCCAAACCAGTTAGGGCCACAAGAAGCTTTTTAGAGCTAGAGTTAGTACAATGTCAGCGATGTTAATGCCTGTTAATGACAACATAACCCAGCAAACAGGCCCAGCCAGGCAGACATGCTGCCTGTGCGTCTCACAGGGCCAGGCGTGAGAAGGCCCACATGTGGTTTGCTGCCCTGCTCCTCTTGCATTCTTGAAATTCTTCAAAAGTTGGAACTAAGCTTTCCCTATTTTCATCTGACACGGGCCCTGTGTTATGTCCCCTGTCCTGGTGGTAAAGCACAATGAACAACTGATTGATGACATGCTGATTCACTAAGGAGAAGATTTTCTATCAAGTTCTGAGGACGAGGAAATGGCTGAAGACCGGAGTTAAGAGGAATGACTTCTCAGTGAATGTGGAACTAACGCTGATCCTTGAATAACGTGGAGCATTTAGAGAGACTGCTAGAGTTTAGAGAGTTTAGAAGGGGCGTCTCTCAGGTGGAAAGGACTGGGTATGGCGTTTCAGGGACAGAAATGAGAAAGGAAGACTGCTCATCAGAATGCCCGGGCTAACTATTTTGGACCACAGCTGTGAGAAATGAGGCTCCACCAGGGTGCAGGCACCCTTCCCCGGTAGGGTGAGAAATGTGTGCTTCATTCTATAGAATTCTGGCAGCATGTGAAGACGGCTCCAGACAGGGTGGCTCAGGAGCGGAATTAAAACCGGTGCTTTAATAAGGATCAAGGAAATAGAAAGAATACGTGTGGGAGGAAGATGTATAGAGTGCTGGCTACTTGATCATGATGATGAATCTCCTGACATAAGTAAGTCAGAGTGGCAGACTGAAGGACTGATCTCATCATAAATAATGGGAGGATGGAGTGAATTAGCAAACACCAGAGAGGAGTCACGTGGCTTCTAGAAGTATCTAAATGAAAACCGTCTCTTGACTTTGACACTCAAACATTTGGGGACCAAAGCTTATTGAGGACAAGTGCTTCTAATATACAAACATGTCTGCTTTGGGAAACAAAAGTACAGAATGCGACAAAGACTCGCTCCCTGATATTTCAACAAAATTTATAATACCTTATTTTCCGGTGTATAAGACAACTGGGCGTATAAGACGACTCCCAACTTTTCCAGTTAAAATATAGCGTTTGGCCAAAACTAGTTTGGCTCAGTGGATAAAGCATCAGCCTGTGGACTGAAAGGTTCCAGGTTCAATTCTGGTTAAGGGCATGTACATTGGTTGCGGGCACATCTCCACTACGGGGTGTGCAGGAGGCAGCTAATCGATGTCTCTCTCTCATTGATGTTTCTAACTCTCTATCCCTCTCCATTTCTCTCTATAAAAAAAATTAAATAAAATAATTTAAAAATTATAAATAAAATAAAATAAAATAGAGTTTGGTATATACACACCCTGTAAGATGACACCCAGCATATAAGATGACCCCCAACTTTTTTTTTTATTTTTTACAGAGAGAAAGGGAGAGGGATAGAGAGCTAGAAACATCGAAGAGAGAGAGACATCAATCAGTTGCCTCCTGCATGCCCCCTACTGGGGATGTGCCCAAAACCAAGGTACATGCCCTTGACCGGAATTGAACCCGGGACCTTTCAGTCCGCAGGCTGGTGCTCTATCCACTGAGCCAAACCGGTTCAGGCAACCCCCGACTTTTGAGAAGATTTTCCTGGGTTAAAAAGTCCTCTTCTAAGCCAGAAAATACGGTACTTGAATATTTTTTAAAAAGAGTTTGGAGAAAAAGCATTCGACTATGCATATCCATCAAACCTGCCCACTAACAAAGAAACCTTCTAAATCCCTGTCTTCATGGGAAGGCGGGTGATCCCTGCCCCGCACGGCCACGCGTTTTGATTCCCATCAGCGCTCTGTGTGCATACATCTGCAGGGATGAAATGTTTCTTGCACACCCCAAGTAAACCAGCCGCGCCATGCAAATGGCAGGCAACGCTCCCTGCGCTCTCAGGCGAGGAAGTGTATGCATCAGTGGCTCGCTCCCGCCGGCTCCTCGGATAGCCTCTGATTGACATCACCGCGCAGTGCTTTTAAGGAAACCAGAGTGAGTCTGCACCTCCTGCAGCTGGGCCTGAAGCTGGCAGCGCCTTATGGTCACTGAGGCCTGACTGATGCCACTGACCCCAGCATGAAAAGTTACCCGTCTCTTGGAAATCCGTAGTGCGGTGCATTAACTGGCATAGTTAGTAACTAGATGCCCGGTGCACAAAAATCTGTGTCCTTCAGCCCCATCTGTGCCCTCTTGCAGTCTGAGAGCCCTAGGGGGATGTCCAGCTACCTGCTTAGGCCTGCTCCCTGGGGGATCAGGCCTAAGCTGGCAGTCAGACGTCCCTCTGGCAGCCAGGGAACCCTCAGGCGATGTCTGCCTTATGGCTTCTGCCCACTCCCCATGGGTATCGAACCTAAGCCACAGTCGAACATCCTCAGCGCTGTGGAGGAGGCGGGAGAGGCTCCCATCACAGCCCCTGCACTCCCTGCCATCAGCACTGCTTCCGGCTGAGTAGAGCTCCTCCTCTGGGATTCACTGACCGCCAGGGGGCAGCTCCTGTGTGGAGTGCCTGCATCCTGGTGGTCAGTGTGCATCATAGCAAGCAGTCATTACACTGTTAGGGTCAATTTGCATATGACCCTTTTCTTATAGAGCAGTGGTTCCCAACCTTCCTAAGGCTGCAACCCTTGCATACAGTTCCTCATGGGGTGGTGACTCCCAACCATGAAATGTTGCTACTGTGATGCATCGTGATGTCAATGTCTGCATTTTCCAATGGTCTTAGGCGACCCTTATGGAAGGGTCGTTTGACCCCTAAAGGGGTTGCGACCCACAGGTTGAGAACCACTGTTATAGAGGATGGTAGAGGAAAGCATGCTCTGAGTGTGTGTTCCTGCTCTCCCCTCGATGACTTTTTTCCTTCTTAAAGAGATGATCCTGGAGGAAATGAGTTACCTCAGCCTTTTTTCTGTGTTGCTCCAGGCCAAGGATTGTGAGTCTGTATTGATTAGCCACGCTGCTCGCGCCGATTCACTGGCTCCCTTTGCAATTTACCCAGCACCCTTGATCCTCTTTCATCGTTCTGCTCCCGGTACCCCCTGGACTGCCTTTCAAAGGGCAAATAGCAACGGGGAGAGAAGGGATGCTCAAATCATTCCATTTTACCGTGCTTTAAAAAATTAGAATATCTCTCTGTTCAAAGGCACACACAGGCTATGAGCTAACACAAGGCACCGAGTCTAGTTAGAATCAGACTACTTGTGCTCTCTCTTCCCTCATGAGCAGGGGAGCTGGAGTGAGTTCTATAAATTCACATCTTATGTAGTTTTCTCTCTTTTTACATCTTTATGGTTGAAAGTATGACACATGTGCTCTTTTTTTCCCCATGGACCTGTTCTAGCCCACCCCTACCCCCAACCCCAGGCCTTTCCCACCATATTGGCAGTGTCCATGGGTTGTGCATGCATGCCTATCGGTTCTCTTTTAATGTGATTTATTGTAAATTAGGATATTGTATGAATTTAAATAACACTTAAGAGGATGCCTCAAAATTCAAAATTCTACAAAACCAGGAAAGATCAAATGTAAAGACAGATCCTATACATAATACACACACATATAAATCGGGAGTCATTTTATTTTTTATTTTTTTAATATATTTTATTGACTTTTTACAGAGAGGAAGAGAGAGGGATAGAAAGTCAGAAACATTGATGTGTGAGAGAGAGACATTGATCAGCTGCCTCCTGCATGCCCCCCACTGGGGATGTGCCCGCAAGCAAGGTACATGCCCCCAACCGGAATCGAACCTGGGACCTTTCAGTCCTCAGGCCGACGCTCTATCCACTGAGCCCAACCGGTCTCGGCAGGAGTCATTTTAGAGACCATGGACTAAAGCTTTCGACTGCCTTGAGACTAAACACCCTGACTGTCCTCGAATAAAACTTGACTGAAGACAAAGCTCCATTTAGTTGTCCAAGGAGTGGATAGCCACAGGACAATGAGGAAAGCTGGTCCCAGCGAGAAGAGAAGGAAGTGTCCAGTCCACAGGAGAGAGATGTGCACATGGGACTCACTGAGCTGGCCTCAAATTAAGGACTTTGTGACTTGTTAGCAAGATTGCTTCTAGGCCTGGTCCTGGAAGTCTGGCAGAATTGGTGACACCCAATCTCCATCTCTGGGGAGGCATGGGGCAGAGACCAGGGGCAGCCATGATGCTTATTGTCCACGCCCATAGGCAAGTGAAAGCATAGCAGAGACGATGAGAAGATGGTGGAGAGTTTTCAGTTTAGGTGTGAGGACCCAGCCGTTCTATCAGGTGAGGAGAGAAGAGAGAGAGAGAGAGTTTGGGGACTTCGCTGCTGTTCCCTGAGTTAGTGGGAGGAAGGACCGAAGTCAAACAAACTGCAGACGAGGAGGAAAACCAGACTCCAGTAAGTAGGAGCCAGGAGCTGAGATCAGAAAGCATTTTGAGGAGCAGGAGCTGGCGGAATGTGACAAATGCCGCGAAGAGGTGGCGGAAAGGAGCGGTTTGGAAATTGGACTGGCCCTTGGGCTTAGTTGTAATGAGGTCGTCAGAGACCTGGCAGAAGGTCAGCGTCTCCCCGGTGACAAGGGCACAGGCTGGGCCGGATGAAGTTGAAAAATGAGTCTTGGGAGAAGCGATGGAGGCAGCACCGGGGAGCAGCGTTTCGGAACCCAAGTGTGGCCGGGAATTAAGATCCAGATTCTACCCATCAGATCATTGCAAGGTGCCGGTGAAAATGTAACGAGGCTGTTAGTTTAGGCTAAATAAACCACCGACTTCAATTAGCTGCCTTTGTGTTCCAGGGATACCTTCTCCGCAGGTGTATTTTGTCCACGGCCATCCTTTTAATTTTGTGTCTGTCTGTTGATTATGATGCTAAGAGGACACGGATACTGCCTCCAGGAAATCGCTAAGCAGCCCATAGACACAGGCGCAGAGGTAAATTAAAGAGAGTGATAGAGCCAAAAAGTGAGAGAGAGAAAAGCAAAGGAGGGAGGGAGATTAATAAGTAGACCAAGGTGTGCATTTGCACACACACAGATGCACACGATGGTATATACACATAAGCACACAGGCGTGCAAATGACAGCACACACACAGAGGCACACACAAGACACAGAAAGATGCACATGATCACATCCACACAGACACAAGCTAGATACACACGAACACACAGACACACACATACACATACTCATACAGATGACCACACACACGCACACCGATGGGCATGACCACAAACCACGCCCACACTCCCATCAGTAGGTAAAAGGGCAGATAATAATAGGGCCGATGAGTTGGCTTTTGCAGAAACTACGCTGACATCCATAAATCTTTTCTAACTAAAAACCCTCGCTTTGGGACCGGGGAATTTGCTGGTGGGTCAGAAGAAACATGTGTATTTGCCCACTCCGTGATCTGTAGTGTGCCATCACATGTTTGTGAAAGCCAGCGTTGGCCGTTGCAGTCACATGAATAATGCATGGAGAGGAAGCGGCCAGCCCTGCCGGGGTTAATAACACAAGAGGCCTGCCTTCTCCAAACGCGTGTCAGCAGCTGTTCAGTCTGAGAGGCAACTACTTGAGCCCGCTCCCCTGGACAGAGGCTGCTCTGGGTGAATCTGGGGTCCCACCGGGGTACGGGGGCCTTGCAGCTGAGCCCACAAGGCGAGGGCAGAGCTCTCTCAGGAAACTGTGCCCGCCGGGCTGGCACCAGGCCTGGATCAGTGTGAAAGGATCAGCCACGGAACACGGGTGTGTGCGTATGGGGGGGGGGACATGTTTGCATCCAAGACGCCCTTTTTCCTCCTCCACGAACTGCTGATTCAAAGGAGCCGACCACTTAACGGGGGGCTCCCTCCTCTGCCCGCTCCATATGCTGCCTTCACCCATTTCCGGGGGTTTGCCCTTTCAGAGTGAAATCACTTTGAATGTCCTGGAGAAATTTTAGTGTTAAAGGTTTGCATTAAACAAAAACAACAAAAAAGCAACTCTTGGATGTCTATATGATTCTGAAAGGAGGTTTAATGCAAATTTACAACAAAAAGGGTATAGGCTGCCCCCAAGGTAGGGGGGGTCACCTCCGAATAGAGGCGGGGGGAGGGGCTTTCTCGGTGGGATATGCAGGCTCAGCTAAACGTTTGGGAGAGGAGGAACGGAATAAATTGCCCTATTTGGGGTCTCTCTCATCTGTATACAGTGGCGCAGCTCTAGCAGACCTGAAAATTGCTCCGAGCCAAACTTTCAAAGAAATAGAGTGCTTTCGAGGCAGAAAATTGCTTTTCTGCAGGCTGCTCTAAAGGACGGGCGCTGACAGGAGGACAGGCCGTTGTCACCAGGCGGGGACGTTGTAAAGCATCTTCTCCATCTCAAAGAGGGACCATTTGTTTTTATTGTCTCCCTTATTAGAGCACAAAAGAAGCCAGCAGCAGGAACACCCAGCTCTCACTTCCACCCTGGAAAGCAGGGGTGCAGGCCCTGGGTGCCAATCCATCCTTCCCCCCTACCTTACCCCCAAACACACGGTGCTGACTTCCTATGGAGAGCGAGAGTTTAATATTCCATGTCATTTAGTGTCTCCCCACATCTTCCACATCCTCAGTGTTTGGGCTTCGGCCTAAAATAGAAAGTCCCTTTCAGACCCGCTTGGTTTTTGTAAATGTAAGTCGCTTCCAGAGTCGCGTGACAAACCGGCTTTAGTAGTTTAACATTTTTTTTTAAGAAAAAGTATATTTTGTATATTTGGATGGGCCCCTTGATATTTTGGGGAGATTCTTTATGGGGTTTAATTTCCATTTTTATGGTGGCGCGAAGGAAAAAATGGGAGGAGATCCGTCTTGTGCGGGTGAAGGGATTTGGGACTCCGTTGGGCCGGTTACCGCGTTAATGAGACAGCGGAGAGATGCCGGGGTTTTGTGTATTAATCTGAGGAGGCATTTGCCTGCAAGAACTGCTCGTTTAGAGTTTTAACGACGTTCGCTGTGGATTCACACAAAATTAACAAAACGTGGCTACCCATTACGGATCCATCGTCCCACATGTTTATTAAAACCTATTTAAAGTGTAGGACGGGGTGGGGCGAGATTAGGTTTACAGTTGTGAGTCCACAAAGCAGTGCATTCTTGTATAATTATTTAGTAATTATTGTATTATTTTTCATAATACAATATATGTGTGTGTGTGTATATATGTATATATACATATATACATATACATATATATACATATATATACATATATATATATATATATATACACACACATATATACATATATATATGGTGGGGCAAAGTAGGTTTATAGTTGTTCCTATATATGTGTGTGTGTGTGTCTATATATATATATATGTGTGTGTGTGTGTGTGTATGTGTGTGTGTATACACACACACATACACACACTGAAATCTTACCTAAGAATTACATATTTCATTTTTTAAATATTCACTTTAGTTGTGAAATAGTTTATTCAAAGGCTCCCACAAAGGATTTTAGGATTTTCTAAATCATTTTATACCAGATCAAGATATCCATTTCCATATGACCATCCTTCAATTTTAATATATTTTTTAACTTGGACAGAGAGCGCCCGTGCCCTTTAAGACCTGTTTCCCTCACACCACGTGGCTCCGCAAATGCGTGCAGAGCCATCAGGCCAGTGGTCAGACTAAGTGGACACGGAGACCAGCTGGCCGTTCTTCCCTTCGCCCCTTTCCCTGAATCACTGGACTCTGAATGCGGACAGTGGAAGGGCCTACACTCACACCCCCCGGGAAGACTCACCCCCAGATCAGCAAAGAGACTTCTCCAGAGTTAACTCCTCTTTTTGTGCCCTATATTAGATGTAGCAAGGGTCCTATTTTTTTAAATTTTGATTTCTTCTAAACTATCATTTCTGAAGCAAAAATATCCCTTTTTAAATAAAACTCATTGTTCTTTCATTCCACAAATATTTCTTTTTTTAAATAAGTTTTTATTGATTTCAGAGAAGGAGGGAGAGGAATCAATGATGAGAGAGAAGCGTGTTGAGTCTGCCTCCTGCACGCCCCACCCTGGGGATCAAGCCCACAGCCGGGTATGTGCCCTGACCAGGAACAAACCCTGACCTCCTGGGTCATCGGCTGATGCACAATCGTTGAGCCGCAGAGGCTGGACAAACAACAGAATTTGTCTGGAGTGTCCGCAGGGGTGGCATTAGCCAGACACTGAGGAAACGCTGAAGACCCAGTGTGTACACTACTGGGTGGTGCGCACTTTAGGGGAGGGTGGCATTAGGCCCTATTGTCGGCCTGGCTGACATATTCCTCAGGATGGGACTGCAGCTGAGCCGGTTTGCTGTGCCCACGACAGCCAGCCAGCCTCTCTGCGTGAGGACCGAGTAGCCAACACACAGTCCTAGTTCCCCACCCCTTTGTCCAGATCTGCTCTCTCCCCACCCTCCTCTTTCCATCCCAATGCCCCCAGACTGAGATCCTCAACCGGGTACAGATCTGTCTCTCATTTTCTTCTGTCCAACCAGCCTGGAGCAGCACCCGGCCACCCTTCTGGGATCTAGAAGCTTCTGCAGCCCCTCAGTGCCTGCTCCACAGCCTCCTCAGCAGGCAGTGGACACACTTGTGGGGAAAGTACTCACAGTCTTGTTTCTGTCCTGACTCTGGAGTGAGAGACTTAGAGATCGCTACTTGTCAGCGGGGCCGAGACTGTGATTCTATTTGATGATATATTTTTTAAAATATATTTTATTGATTTTTTACAGAGAGGAAGGGAGTGAGATAGGAAGTCAGAAACATCAATGAGAGAGAGACATCAATCAGCCGCCTCCTGCACGCCCCACAGTGGAGACGTGTCCGCAAGCAAGGTACATGCCCCCGACCAGAATCAAACCTGGGACCTTTCAGTCCGCAAGCCAATGCTCTATCCACTGAGCCCAAACCGGTCTTGGCGAGACTGTGATGCTAAAGCAGGTGTCTGTTGTGTTCAGTGATGCCACCTTTCGGGTGACAACCTCGATTTCCCCTCCAGGAGGGACCGTTTACACCATTTCTCCTGGGATGGTCACCGCATCGTCCAAGAAGGCTTTGTTTCTGAGCTTCACAGGGAAGGTGATCAGACGCCCCTGTCAAGGGCTGCACCTGCCACACAGCAGGTGGCTGAGCGGCCGGGCCTGCACTGGCCTCACCTGCTGCTGGCCTTGACCTCCAGCCTCTGCACTTTCCCCTCCGCCCATGGCACTCCTTGCCCTATCCACTCCTTTGGTGCCAAACGCTCCCTTAGTCTCTGCGCTCTGCCCATCCCCTCCCTCGGTCTGGGCATCCATGTGGCCCGCAGACATGGGGGGGGGCAGGAGATGGCACTCAGAACTGGGGCACAGTTTCTTTCAGATTCATGCCCAGAACCTGGCCAGCCACAGGGCCCTCTGCACCCCACTGTGTCCCCCACAAACCTCCACCTCATCATCCCTGGAGAGACCCACGCTAGCTCTCAGGGGTAGATACCTTGAGGACAGGTATAGCATATTTTAAACATCGGTTCAAGCGCAGGTGCTCTTTTTAAAGGAGTTAACTAGGCTGAAAATGGTATGGCTCAGTGGATAGAGCATTAGCATGCAGACTGAAAAGTCCCAGGTTCAATTCCGGTCAAGGGCATGTGCCTTGGTTGCGGGCAAATCCCCAGTAGGGACCGTGCAGGAGGCAGCTGATCGATGTTTCTCTCTCATCGATGTTTCTGACTCTCTATCCCTCTCCCTTCCTCTCTGTAAAAAATCAATAAAATACTTAAAAATATATTTAAAAATAAAGGACTTACTAGATAGGATAAACGTCTAGAAATCTTCACTTATTTGAATCTATCCTTAACCATATAAATCTGCCAAGAGAAAATATATATTTAAACCAGAAAAGTGTATCTTTGAATTTTAGTTCCCCACCACACACACACAAAAAGGAAAGTAGAGGGACCTTGTATTTAAAATTTCACCAAGCTGCCCTGTTGATATCTTAGCTTGCGATTTTTGCATAAAGGGTACAAAGAGTAAATGAATTGTGTCATGCTGATAAAGGAAAAAAAAAATCAGTGCCAATTCATAGACAGTGATCTCTGGAGACGCCTGCAAACACCCTGAAGAGAGCGGTCCTCACCAGCCTCGCTCTAAACTCTGTGATTTTTTTTCAATGTGTTTTATGTGATCAGTGTCCTCACAATACTGTGTTTGAGGGAACAGTGTCGTTGCTAAAATGAAGTTTGAAATTCAGTGTAAAGTTGTAGAGCAGAAAATGACTTTGCTACAGAGAGAGTCTCAGAATGCCTGTGGAACCATCAGCAAAAGAAAACACTCATTTAATAGGAAAATAATACAAGATTAATCTCTCCTGTTACAAACATGATCCTGCAATGTAAGCAGAAAGTATGTTAACGTCGTTTTAATACAAAATCGTGTGTATAACACATAGCAATTCTCTTTAAGCAAACCATTCCGTTGTTCAGATGACTATTTCACAATTCTAAATAAATGGATCTCATCATATATTTAAAATCTTCTGTAACTTACTTACAAATACATAAAAGAAAACACCATAAAGTGGGAAAATGATTGTCTCTTTTATGAATGTACTGTACACATTCATTCAGAGACAGCTTTCAAATTATGCTTTACAACTACTGGGATCTTGACATTAATTGTCTGAGACATTTTTGAGGTCTTTACCTGAGTGAATCTAGAAAGTTGGGCAAAATCTTAATTAGGTTGCCCACAAATATTAGCCCAGTGGGTGTGTGGAGTTGGCTCAGCCCAGTTTAGAGAGCCTGAGAGGAGGCTGTGAAGGATGGAGAAAAGACAGACAAGAGAAGAAAGCTGGGGCTGGGTGGGACACTGCCCGCTCTGATAGAGAGACGGCTCCATGGCCTGTAACCTGAGTCTTTATGTTACAGCCAGATTCCACCATGCAAAGGAAAGGCGTGATTACAACATTCTCGTGGGTTTCAAATCTACTCAGTTACATGCACCTGAACTCTATCAAGCCCACGCCACTGGGACCACGTGTTCAGACCATAGGTTCAAGCTGACAACCACAGCTGTTGGCTATCGTTGTGCAGGAAGGCTCTGCCCTCCAGGCTGGGACTTGCACGTGGCCGTGAGAGGACTGTGCCCTCTCTTTAGTCCAAGGTGTGAACCTGCCCAAACACTGTGGCCGCTCTCCGCTCTCCACAAGTAGGTGCTGTACAAATTTTTCTACCTACACTTGGTCTCCAAAGAGATTTAAGTGGAGAGAGTGAGAAGGATACCACCCACTGGTTGTTGGCTGAACTTAGGTTGACCAGCAAGGTGGGCACAGTTTGGCTGCCTTCCTGCACTGATGCCAGGTAGAACTTGGACCTGCTAGCTTTGGACGCAGATCATGGTGCTTGCACCAAACTGTTTGGTCTGGTTTGGAGGATTTTCTACAACCTGCGCAAATGCTAAATATATGCAAAGAGGTCGGCTGTTTTTATTTGTTTATATTTTAAGATGTATTGACATTAATTCCTTAAACACGTTTAGCCAATGGGGAAGTGATGTTTGAGAAGTCTGCTGTTAAATAGATTCTGTGATGGACACTTTAGCTTCACCCTTATTTGTCTCAGACTCCAGATTCCTCTCTTGGCCTTGGTCTCCTACTTGAAAAATTAAGACTGGTCAATGGACACTTTACCTATAGTCTCATTAGTTTATGTGCCTTTCCAAAATGATTTGTATTTTCAGCTCCTTTATTTTCCCTTTTCTCTTCCCACCCATTATTCATTCCCCGCCTCTCTCTCTCTCTTTCTCTCTCTCTCTCTGTGTAAAATTGCTTCCATCTGTCCCATATTTTCAACAAATTTCAATGTTTTCTTTCTTGTTTATTTTAGGATCTTATTCTAACAATTGGCTCCCTCTATTAGCCACAATTTCCCTCCGATGAACAAAACCCTACATTATTAAAAGTAATTTCAGATCATTAGGATCAATAGTAAGACATCCCAGTTTAATGGTTTTGTAACAGCAGACCCTTCCTGTATGTTCGGATTCTCTTGAACACTGACACTTACTCTTTCCTTACAGTTTATGGACACTAGATCCTTTCCAATCCGAAGGAAAATAATTACATTCCAAATTAGCACACTTGTTGGAAATTTTGATGATTTAATATTTCCCACCCTAATATAAATCCTTCACCTCAAAATCATGAAACTAAGTAAATGAATCTAATTTTAAATATAAATCAGTTAAAATTATTTCCAAGATTATAGTGACACAAACAAAATTTAGGAAAAGAATAAAAAGGACCATGTCTTTGAAACGGCCAAGTGGGTAATCAGCATTTTCACTGAAAACTTTCTTTATAACTTCATTCCATATCAGACATGCAATTTTAAACAAGACTATTCCATCAAATCTAACCAAATGCCTATGTACATGCTGTAACATCCCTCCGAAATGAATTAAAATAAAACAAACAAAAGCAACATGCTACCTCCTTGAGTCTCTCCTTACTGGTTACAATATTCTCTAGCCCTCAGACATAGCTACCATGTGACTATCTCAATTTAAGTTAATTAAAATAAAATAAAATTTTAAATTCGCAGAGACTGGTTTGGCTCAGTGGATAGAGCGTCGGCCTGTGGACTGAAAGGTCCCGGGTTCGATTCTGGTCGGGGGCATGTACCTTGCTTGCTGGCACATCTCCAGTGTGGGACGTGCAGCAGGCGGCTGATCAATGTTTCTCTCTCATCGATGTTTCTGACTTTATATCCCTCTCCCTTCCTCTCTATAAAAAATCAATGAAAATATTTTAAAAGATTAAAATTCACTTCCTCAGATGTCCTAGCCACATTTCAGGTGCTCAGTAGCCATCCTGCAAAGTGTGAGGTTTGAGGCTACCATATAGAAGGGTAGAGATTTATATTGTATTTGCATCATTTCAAAAAAAATTTACTGAACAGTTTTACTTTAAATTTATCAGAACCTCAATTCCCTCTTCTACATACAGTGACGACAAAGACTGGCTCAGAACGTTGCTAGGGAGGTTGTATGAAAGCTTAAACATGAAGATGCATTGCTAACTACTACGTATGTAGTTTTTTACGTTTTACTCAGTCTTTTCTTAGTCTGGATCCTCTCCCATGATGATGGTTATTCCTTGAATTGAGAAGCAACCCACGGGATACACATGCATGCTGTCATGTAACAAAACTGTCCATGCTCTGAGTTTTAAAATAGCCATAGATGCTTTTTGACAACTTCAGTGATCTGGATCATTTTATTTATTTGCTCTCCTCTCTCTGAAGGTGGTAGTGGTTACTATATTTTTTCTCTTCATGAAAGGTAGCTGAAATATCTAGAATAAGCCGCAAGGATCAGGGGTGATGAGTTTTCTGAAGTATCTAATACGATGTTTTGATGTTGCTTTTCCTGGAAGGAAAGACTTAGGTACCATGACTTGTACAGCTAATAAGGTTTCAGTCTGTAAGTGTGTTATCAATGGCCACTGGACATTTGCTCTCTAAGACCAGCTTAGCAAGTTTTACTCTCTTCCCGACTTTTGTCAGAGATGAAGAGAAGCCATCAGCATTTAGAGTGCTTCCTCACCATCACAGAGGAGCCCAATACAAAGAACCAAAGGTCACCCCAAAACAGCACAAATAAAAAAATAAGTAAATGGCCGAGACCAGTTTGGCTCAGTGGATAGAGCGTCGGCCTGCGGACTGAAGGGTCCCAGGTTTGATTCCGGTTGGGAGCATGTACCTTGCTTGCGGGCACATCTCCAGTGGGATGTGCAGGAGGCGGCTGATCGATGTCTCTCTCTCATCGATGTTTCTTACTTTCTGTCCCTCTCCCTTCCTCTCTGTGAAAAATCAATAAAATATATTTGAAAAAAATAAGTAAATGAACAAGGAAGCCAAAAACCACATCCATTTACCTTTTTATGGAACCAATGATTTGAACCTAGTTGGGTTTTTTTATGGCAAAATAAATAGAGTTGAAACGACTGAGGCTTGGCTTGGAAATGCTATATTTTCCATCATTAATTGGAATTTTTTATCACATTAAATGAGAGAGAGGAGAGAGAGAGAGAGAGAGAGAGAGAGAGAGAGAGAGAGAGAGAGAGACAAGGGAGGGAGGGAGGAAGGGAAGGAAGGAAGGAAGGAAGGAAGGAAGGAAGGAAGGAAGGAAGGAAGGAAGGAAGGAGGGAGGGAGGGAAAGGAAGGAAGGGAGGGAGGGAGGGATAGAGAGGAAGGTGATAGTAAAAGGACCTACAGTCATTTCCAGAAGCACCAGAAGGAAGGAAGGAAAGAAGGAAGGAGGGAGTGAGAAAGAGAGGAAGGGGATAGTAAAAGGACCTACAGTCATTTCCAGAAGCACCGGGCTTTAACGAGGTCCTAGTGGATCTCTGCCGTGCAGGGAGCAGCATGCATTGTTAGGAGAGTGAACCTGGTTATTGTTCAAGTCTCTTCATCTCTCATTTTCAAAGCTTTCTGGGTTAAGCTCTCAGGGTCAAGTACTTCTATGAAAAGCCAGGCCATCCCCAGCCCTCGCCATAAAAGAGCCCAGGACCACCTCAGAGGCAAGCACAGCCCCACATTCGCCTTGCAGGTGCCAAATATCCCGTCTCAGCAGCTTCTGCCGGTAGGAAACAAACAGGGATTAAAGAACCTAATAGAATATGTTGCCCGATAATCGTAGAAGCTGTGAGAAAGAATACACATTCTCCAAATAAATCTTTGCTAAATGAGGGTCAGTCGCTTTAAATGTTTTCTAGGGAGAAGCTCAGGCCCACAGGAAGTGAATATTTTAACGACAGGGACACTGGAAATTCAACGATATTTTCATAATTGCCATTCGGGTAGTCAATAAACACTGTGACCTGAAGGTGCTCATTTCCAAGAAAACACGCTTGCCTAAAAACATTGCACCACACAATATTAATAATCCTAACTATGAAACTCCAAATATAATAGGACAATTACCTGCAGGAAGCGTTCGCATTCATTATACCCAAAACATTAGTTTGTATAGACAGTCGCAGACATAATGCCTCCAGTCCAATTAGAGTGCATCAGAGATGTTCCATTGACCGTTACTTGAAAGTTTCTGTACATCTCTGTTTTGTATCTCAGATATTCTCTTTTAATAATGCCCTGGCAAAATAAGAATATGTGTTTTTGTCATGTGCGGAGGTAGATATAGATGAGAAAACATAATTATTCAATTTTAATGATATATGGTAACGAAGAGGATACGAGTTCACGCATAGTTTTTTTCTTTTATAGCTCAAATAATGTTGCAGGGAAATATTGTACAATAAATGTTAATATTCAGAAAGCTTCTACTTGTCACTAAAACTTGAAGCATCTTCTTCAGCCCTGGCCTGTTTGGCTCAGTTGGTTGGGCATCACCCTAATTGCCTAAAGGTTGCTGGTTCGATTCCTGAGCAGGTCACATGCCCAAGTTGCAGACTCAGTCCCCAGCAGAGGGTGTGCAGGAGTCAGCCAATTGATGTTGCACTTTCACACTGACGCTTCTCAATCTCCCTCTTCCTTCCTCTCTAAAAATCAATATAGATTTAACCACAACAAGTATCTTCTTTAATTCGTAGTCTTCAATTTGGGCTATCAGTCGTCTATCTTAACTAAGTTGTTGGCACTAATGTTAAGATATCAGAAAATGAACCATGAACAGGAATCTTCTACAACAGAATATAGTTTTAGAAGTAAAATGTTTGGAACTTGGTCAAGGAACTAATAAATGCAGCCTCAAATTCCTCAAATATGCATATTAATTTTTTTTTTAGAAACCAAATACATGCTAGTTTAATAAGTCAGATGCTGAACTCACTCTCAAAAATTCTAAATACTGTAACTGATGAAACCACAAAGTAACCCCAGATGAGTGAAGGGTTGTTTAAAATAGGTTCTTTCAGAGCACATTGAAGGGAGATTGTAACCAAAGGCCATTAATTTATCAGAAAGATTGAAGTTTAGAGATCCCCTCCCTGACCTTTGTGTTGCTCAGTGCTAAGGTATTGTGTGGTGATCAGAATCGAATTGAGGTAGAGTGCATTTTATCACCAGAAGATTTCCAAGATCTAGAATGTCTGAAGTTCATAGAATGGGCCTGCAATCGGTCCAGTAGCTATGATGTAGAAAATAAATGACACAGAGAAATGAGACAAAAATCAAGTTTACTGCCAAGGTTTTTGGGAAAATATTAACTATGTTATTTTTTTACATTTCTATTTACTTGGTTTTCTTTTAAACATATTTTTATTGGTTTCAGAGAGGAAAGAAAAGAGAGAGAGAGAGAGAGAGAGAGAGAGAGAGAGAGAGACATCAATGATGAGAGAATCATTGATTAGCTACCCCCATCAAGCCCTTTCTGGGGATTGATTCAGAAACCTGGCCATGTGCCTTGACCTTGAATCAGACCTTGACTTCCTGGTTCATAGGTGGATGCTCAAGCACTGAGCCACAAGGATCGGGATATTTATTTATTTTTTATGATGAAAAAAAAAATAGGAAGAGAAAGATGAAGTAGATCGTATCATTCCTTAAAAATACAGTTATATACAAAATAAGGACATACATGCCACTGGATTTTGTACAAGTTACTAGAGGAGGAAAAAATGATTTATCATCTTCTAATTGACCTCAACATTTTACATTTAAAGATGAAAGTATTTGCTTATTGAATCCCACCCTTTCTCCTTCTTGTTAACTGTAGTTCACACCCTTGAATTGTTGAGTAGCATCTCATTGTAGAGTACAATGTGTTTCTATATTATTTAGGGCTGGACATTGTCTTCAGTTTGGGACTATTGTGAATATAGGATATCCTCTCACAAGTCTGTTTATGGAAATATGTTTTCATACTTTTGGGATAAATACCTAGATGTGGAATAGTTTGGTCGTATGCTAAGTGCACATTTAACTTTATAAAACATGCCAAGCAATTTTCTAAAGCGGTTGTCCCATTTTACATACCTGCTGAAGCTGTTACATATATCGGCCAAGGTCTGTGTACACAGACTCATGTAAGTCAGGGTACAAGTTACCATTGCCAACATTCAGGCAGTTATTTTCCAACTGAGGGAGCATGGTCCTTTACACATTGAAAACAAGTCCAGCCATATTTAAACATGGTTTAGTCTTTTAAAATTAAAGGCAAAAGAGAAAGGGAGAGGAAATTATGCAATTCCAATTTTATATTGGTTTGGCTTAAGTGGAAGTATCATCAAAATAATTTTCTCAAAGATAATTTACTTAGAATTAGTTTAGGCAGAGTTTGCAACCCCCGAAGAATTTTGCCTGTCTGTCTCTCCATCATAAGGAGAGCACTGGAAAGAAACAAGGAGTTTGGGTTCAAATTAATATTCTTGACTATCGGTGTGGCTTTTGATTAAGCAAAATAATTGATCAGGAATCTACGTCTCTATTGTTGGACAGGGGTAAGGACTATTCATTTAACCTCTCTTGTCTTCTGTACTGTTCAACTGTATGACATGATTTTAATTTTTATAGATTTTTTAAAATATATTTAATTGATTTTTTACAGAGAGAAAAGGAGAGGGACAGAGAGCTAGAAACATTGATGAGAGAGACATCTATCAGCTGCCTCCTGCACACCCCCCACTAGGAATGTGAACACAACCAAGGTACATGCCCTTGACCTGAATTGAACCTGGGACCTTTCAGTCCACAGGCTGCCGCTCTATCCACTGAGCCAAACAGGTCTTGGCAATTTTTATAGATTTTTAAGTGTGTTTCTAATTTAAATCAAATTCATTATTTTTAATTGACTCCTTATTATGTCTTTATAAAAAATAAACAGAGATTTAAATAAATCAGCTTGGTAGTAACCTCATGCCCCATGTACACAATGGGAAAATGAATAAGTGAATCATTCATCATTTTACACTTTTTGTTTTCATGATGAATAAGTGAAGCAGAAATCACAGCATGAATTTCTCAACAATATCTTCGTTAGGCGTACTACTGGTTTCCCAGTGAACTTAAACAGGTGTGTTACCTTCTTCCCGTTACTTGGAACTCGTAAGGAAAACAATGTATGCTTCCATCTGTTCATCAAAACATACCGAGAATGTCATCTTCTTTGGTATTTTATATCTGTGATCTTGCAGTTCTTCTGTGTCTAAGAATGGAAATATGACTAATCTGTATACATTTCATCATCGATTTTATAATAGCTCCCTCGTCTTCATTTACATTTCTCAGAAATGTCTTCATTTCACTTTAGAGTATAAGGACATTATAAACATGGTTAATATGCAGATACAAAGATGCATGGAAGATTATTGCTTCACTCCCCTCCATTAGATTAGAGGGAATACTGAATAATAGATTAGAAAAGTAAACTAATGAAAATTTGCTTCAGAATACTTGAAGATAAAAACAGGTCTCTTATACAGGATATATTGTGTTCTCTGAGGTTTTTTGTTTTTTGTATTTTGTGTGTGTGTGTGTGTGTGTGTGTGTGTGTGTGTGTGTGTGTGTTTTTCTTTGGTATGTATGTTCAGTATTTTCTACATGTACTCAGAAAATCACATGTTCTAGGTTTCAGGTTTTTCAATTATAAATACAAGGAGGTGCTGTAATGACTAAATTGAGATTATATAATTACTAGCAGCCCAGTGCATGAAATTCGTGCCTAGGGGGGTGTCCTTCAGCCCAGTCTGCTCCCTTTCCAATCTGTGACCCCTTGAGGGATGTCTGACTACCCATTAAGGCCCAATCCAGGTAGTATCAGGCCTAAATGGGCAGACAGACATCCCTTTCACAATCCAGCACTGCTGGCTCCCAACTGCTCACCTGCCTACCTTCCTGATTGCTCCTAACTGCTTCTGCTTGCCAGCATGATGACCCCCTAACATTCCCCTGCAAGCCTGATAGATGCCTAACTGCTCCCCTGCCAGCCTGTTTGCCCCTAACTTCCCTGCCCTGTGGGCCTTGTCACCCATAACTGCCCTCCCCTGCTGGCCCAGATCCCCCCAACCGCCTTTCACTCCAGGCCCGGTCATCCCCAACTTTCCCTCCTCCGCCAGCCTGATTACCCTCCCTTACAGGCCTGTACCCTGCCAACTACCCTCCCCTGCTGGCCATCATGCGGTTGCCATCTTGTGTTTAAATGGGGGCAAGATCTTTTGACCACATGGGGGCAGTCATCTTGTGTGTTGGAGTGATGGTCAATCTGCATGTTACTCTTTTATTAGAGAGGATACTTTCTAATAAAGTACTTGGAGTAATTAGAGGAACTACATAAAATTTAGATCCCATATACCGTAATTGTAATCTGATGAACAAAAAGATAGATACAGAGGCAGTAAAGCATCAAACAGACTGTCTCACTACAGTGTGAAGGTTAGGGAGAGGTTAGGTAAAAAGAGATCAACCAAAGGGCTTGTATGCATGCATGTAAGCATAACCAATAGACACAAGACACTGGAGAGGTAGGGTATGCCTGGGAAGGGGGGGACAATGGGAAGATATGTATATATGTAACACATTAATAAGAAAGCGAATGTTTTTATTAAATGAAAACACAAAGAATTAGCCATCTCCAGGAGATTATATCCTACATGATATTCACACGGTAGAGTAGGGATAAATCACAAGAAACGGGAACTTATTTTCAGCTTTGTGCAGAAGATCCCAAACTCCAGAGGAGAGAGGTTATTAGCTCTCCAAGAGGAACAGAAGGTGCTAGACATGTGGTTTACAGCAACAAAATACCAAAGTGGTCTTCCTCCTCCTCCTCTTTTTGTGCGTGTTGGTAATGAACTGGAGACAGAGCCAAGCCACCCAATTAATCCAGCGCCTGTTGGCACAACTGGCACCCCCTGCTGAGAAGAGCCCCAGATCTGAGCTAAGCAAAAGGGCTGGCTTGTTTCTTCCTAGTTAGAGAGATGCGCTTCCCCCCTTGAGCGTGGCCCATGTGACCTGCATTGCATTCTGGGAGGCAGCTAACTTGACAAGTGGCTGGTTTCATTCTGAGCCAGTCGGTGAAGACCAGTGGGCAGCCTTTCCCTTCAATTGAAGAAGAACCTGGCTATCCCAGGCTCCAGGTCCCTGGATGTATTGTGCGTGTGCGAACATGTGTGCCTCTATGTTTATATATGGGGTTGATTTGCTAAAGTGCTGAGTCTGGGCCAAGAAAATTTTCATGAATCTTCAATTTTGCTTTTGTGGGAATGTGCACACTATTAAGGTTTGTAGCCAAGGGCACGCTTTCCTGCTCTCCATTTGGAAATTAAAATCTATTAAACTTACTCTCCTATCTCTGAAGGCCTTCCTTTTTTTTTTTTTTTTTCTTTTTTTCCCCTAATCCTTGGCAATTCAGTGTTGACTATTTTGGAACCAAATCTATAAGGGATTAAAAAAGTAATCTTGAGTTTTATTCAAAGGAAGGCAAATTCTTAATGAGAAGCTAAGAAATAAGCAGGTCTGAATCCTATTTTGAAGACAAGGCTGACAGTTCATTTTATTTTTACTGTGGTATTGAAATAATAATTTGTTGAATTTTCTTATCAAAATGGATTTCATTAGTAATCAGAACCTAATAGATTGCTCTTTGATGAGGAAGTCATCAACCTTTACAAGCTGTGTATCTTTTGTTAAGGAAGTAATATGGTATTAACATGGATATTTTCTAAGTTATGAAATAAGTTTTGGAATAAAATGTTTTGTGGGTAAAGAAATAAGGTTTATTTTATAAAATAAAAATACGGGAATTTTTTTTTAAATGAATTCTGCTAGTGCTTCACGCTTTCGTCATCACAAGGACTGTGTATACCTGCGAAGTGTTAGAATTTTGCCTGGAATGTGTTTTTGGTGCTCTACAATGGAGCGCTTCCTTCACCACTTCCTGCTATTGGATGTGAGCTTGGAAGCTTTCTCAGCTCTTCCCTAGCCTTTCAGGCGACATATGTCATTACAGCACAGACACTCATCGGGGAAAGCTGTGAGCACGTGGGAAATTAGGGTTCCTTCATAGAGAGAAGTTGGTAAATCCATAAAACCGCAGATAATCTTCCTCCTGGGCCATCCTTCTCCTTTGAATGATCCCTGCTAACCACCATCCACCCAAGGAATGGTTCCATGGTGAATGCGCTTGGATATATTTTGCTCTGCAAGGTCAGGAGGTCTGCTCATATTTCTATAACAAATGTTTTCTCCTCTCGGCACTCGATGCTATTGATTTGGGGGACAAAGGGACATGATCGATGAAGTGACAGTGGCAGCCACAGAATGATCGGGAAGGGAGTGTAGTAATGCGAGCTAACCTCCACAGGCTGTGCTTGGAGATGCTTATCTGGACCTCTCGCCTTCTCAGAATCAGGAGGGAATCCTGGGAGAGCTACTTTTTGCAAGGATTCGGTTGACACACATTTCATATCACGTCAAAAATGCCAGAAGAGCATCAGCACTGTATTTTAGCCTAGGGGCTATAGTTCTAAAAGGGCACTCTTAAAATAATGAAATAAACTTACATTTGTTATACAGTGGACAGAGGTAACACTGAGTTCTTAACTCAAGTTCAAGGTCGGAGAAAGGTTCAAGTTACATTTCTCACGCTTTTTTAGGAGTAAAAATGGCCATCCAAAAACTCAATTTTTGCCAAGACCGGTTTGGCTCAGTGGATAGAGCTTCCGCCTGAGGACTGAAGGGTCCCAGGTTCGATTCTGGTAGGGGGCATGTACCTTGGTTGCGGGCACATCTCCACTGTGGGGTGTGCAGAGGCGGCTGATGAATTTCTCTCTCTCATCGATGTTTCTGACTTTCTAGTTCTCTCCCTTCCTCTCTGTGAAAAATCAATAAAATATATTAAGAAAACAAAACTCAATTTTCTCTATGGTAGGAGCATGGGTTGACAAACCTATCTCATTTGTATCCGTAGTTACAGTAAAGTTTTCACAATGCCCATTTTATGTTCATCGAATTCTTTACTGTGTTTTGTACACATTGGATTAGTGAATCTATTTATTAAAAAGTAGATACTGGCACGCTCCTGTTAGGTAGGAACTTTGTTAGGAGCTTAGGATTAAACTATAACGATTTATATATAATTCGTTCCTTTAAGATTTTCCATAGCCTATTGATTCATAGTCACTACAATGTGATCTAAACAAATGTAATCTGTGTAAGGCGAGGGGAATCCATGAGGGACGCTTACTGAGGACAGGATCTGAGATCAACCTGCAAAATTGAATAGAAACCTGTGAGATAGGTAAACGCTAAAGGTGACATCTAAGAAAAAGGTCCAACGAAGACCAATATCTTAGCAATTTAGCCAAAAAAGAGCTCAGTAATCAGAGATCTTATAGGGTCACTTGAGAAAGAAGAGAGAAATTAGCCTGAAACTGAGTCCAAGTAAGCTCATGAATGGTGTGAAAAGTCTGCTATGTAAGGAACTTGACTCTACCTGCAGGCAGTGGCCATCACCAGAGGATTTTAGGCGAAGGGGAAAGACAGAGCCAGACTCGTATCTGTAACTGAGTTGATCTGAGCCAACTTTCAAAGAGGCACTGACGGCTCTTCCTGGACATGCCTGTCTGTTCCCGTTCGCCCCAAGGGATGCTGGGAATAGCTCTGAGAACCGGTGGACTTCTGAGGGAACTCATGTATTAATAAGCATCTTCTTTCCGGGGATACTTTTGCATGTTTTTGGAAAATAGGAGCAATTTGGTAAATTATATAAATGCCTCCTGCACATGCCCATCGGATTAGAAAGGTTAAAATGAAGGCTTACGTATTCCTCACACTAATCTCATTTATTTAATTGAGACATAGGGGATATTTATAACTTATCAGATGGTACCCTTAGAACATGGAAAGATGCTGATGCATTATCAGAGTACACTGAACACCCTAGAAAGCTAAGCTTATCATAGGCATGGTATCTGTCTTAGGGCATTAAAGAAGAAAGGAATGTTTTAGTTGCATGTTTTTATTTAAAACTATAACACATGTATTTTTGGAGATCTGTCTTCTAATTTGGCCTTGCTATTACATTTGATTTGATCGTGTTTTTAAAAGCACAGTATTGATTATCTAACAAAAAAAAAATAACTCCCACTCATGAGCTGTGCGTCTGATATCTCCTTTCGAAATTAAGGATATTTTGAGTGTTATTTAGATATTTCGTTGATATGAAAACTGAACACTTGAGACCGCAGGCAGCATAATGCCTTAGGCAACCAGGCATATCAAAATACAGTGCATGGAGAGATTTTTACTACTCCTGCTATTTAAAGACCTATTTTCCCAAGCTTATTAGCTGCTAGCGATCCCGAAGGAGAGATACAATTAAAACTTAATCATACCAAAAGCCGGGATTCTTCTGATTCAGCGAACTGGTAATCTATTATATTTAGTCGTTTGCTTGTAAATGTCTGCACGCTGAGAATGAGAATCATATAAATGGACTTCACGCCGAAGTGGTTCAGCTCCTTTGAATTCGCACCACAGTTTGCCTTGTCTATGTGCACATTGTATATGCCCCCCTCCTTTTATTTTACACTTTTCAGGGGTTCTAAATGTAGCCTCTCTCTTTTCTTTTGTGAAAGCAAAATAGCTTCCGTTCCCTTTAACAATCATTTGATACCATTTCCTAGATGGTAGATAGGAAATCAAATCCGTCCAAAATTGATGATGCTGAAGAATTTGAGCCCACATTAGCGAGGCCAGCAAAGAGTTGAGAGATAAAATCCACCCTCCGGTGATCCTCTATTTGCCCAAGAGCTTGAGGTGAACAGGGAGATTTTATTACTCAGGGCACCCAGCTGACGACACTCTTCATTTACAAATATTGATTCTCTGGTGTGTCCCTACCTTACCTCCCTACCCTTACCACCACCTTGTGTTATGGATGCTTTGAGCTTCCTGAAAATTCTGTGAAACAGAGACAAGCAATGAGAATGAAAAGGAGAATGGACATTGTACCTCATTTTTGCCCACCATCGTCTTTCTATTGGGCAAAGGAATAAAAAGCCTGGAGTAGAGGGTAATCTCAACCAACTGAAGATTCTCATCATTTTGACCAAATTAAAGGAAGAGAAGAGACCAAGACATGTGGCCATAAAAAGGAACAGTAGCTAAGACTACACAGGCCACATACAGTACTGATGGATGAAAGGATCTCACTAGTGCTTGGTTTGTAGGTAGGGTCTACGAGAAGTCCTCCTGATGAGAAATTTTATTAGGCAGGATTTGGCACCAGTGAGTCTGCTAGGAATCTCGGTTTTCCTCTCATTCCTAATTTCTGCCTCTCCTTTTTTTTTAAAATCATCTTCTGAGGATATTTTTCTACTGATGTTTGGAGAGAATGGCAGGGAGCGTAGAGGTTAGGGGACAGAAAGAACTACACAGAGATATAGAGAGAGAAGTGCCTATGTGAGGAAATACATCACTTGATGGTCTTACCCACATGTCCTGACTAGGGCCTGGGATCAAGGCTACAACCATGGTATGAAGCCTTGACTGGGAATCAACCTACAACCCTTCATTCCTGGGCTGACTCTCCACCCACTGAGTGACCACATAAAAAATGACTTGCATAGAAAGAGTTAATTGTTCCCAATGTAAGTGTGGAAGAACCTGTGTAGACAAACAGTGAAGACTGGTGTGTGTCTACGCAATGATACCCACAGAGTGACTGTCAATGACTAGGCGACGTCCTAAGCATCATTTCCTATACAAACATATTTCTCGCTCAAAATAATTTTCATTGACTACTGTCATCGGCACTCTGCAGGGGAGGATTTGTGGGTGAAGCATTGATGTGAAGCTGCTTGTTCTTGATCACTGATTATAGAAATCATGAGTTTGCCTTTCTTATGTTTAAAATGAGATCCATAGTACTTTCCTCACATATATTTTATGAGGATCAAATCACTTCCTTACTTAAATAACCTAGTTTATTGCCTGAAACATGGCTACTGTCTCCAAATTTTTCTCTCTATACCCCTTATGGAATATTCAGGTTATATGATAGAATGACGCTATTTTATTTCCCTGTGCTATAGTCATGCCAACTTCCAATTTATCATGTATGTAATTTATTCCAGTTTCCTTTATTAATTAATGATTAAGAAGCAGTGTCTCAATTTATATGAAATTCACCCTAGAAGCAAATATTCACACAACATTTTCTACATTCCAGGTACTATTATAAAATCTTTACATGTATTAACTCATTTCAGTCTCTTTTGTAGCAATACTATTAGGGGCCATATTGTGCAGACAGAGAAACTGAGGCACAGAGAAATCAGAGCACAAGCCCGAGGTTCTATTGTGTGAATGTAGAGCCCAATTTTAGGTTCAGAGTTTTATGTATCTTACTACCATATGTACTTGCTTACATTTACTTAAGCCATTAAACACACACACACACACACACACACACACACACACACAC